>CAJUYH010000985.1:0-54428 GCA_910591685.1 Galerucella tenella | reverse complement strand
TTTTTTTTTTTTTGATCGTTCATTTTTTTTCTGGGTGCGACCCTCAATAATTGTAGAAAATTAAAGGAGATGATTACATTTCTTAAGTGATTAATGACTTAAGATGAATTTTATATATGTAGAGCTCAAATGATTGAAAAAAAGGTTTGGCCGTTTCTGCAAAGTCTCTTCCATTTCAGAAATTTATATTTATTTAAATTCGAGTGGTTGTACTTTTCTGTGGCTCATATGAATCTTCCTTACAATCTCATCACTTTATAGATCTCTTAAATATGCGATAGGTATCCATATATATTACATATTTTCATGAGACAATCTTCTCGAATATATATTCGACAGATGCGTGTATTACTGTTGGGAGTCGTTCACAGATACTTTCCCTACGTTTCGATATATATCCGCATGTCCCAGATTTCTCTCCGTTGTTCTCCGTTCTGTAACTCCCTTCTGAGTTGGTTTACACATCGTCCATTCGACATCGTCGACGATATGTCTGAACCGCATGGAATTAAAATACGTGATCATATTTATATCTACTCTATTTTTATATATTGAATCTAACCTCTCTCTGTTTTGCTCTAACGTCACAATTTTCGTTTCTTATTATGCTTTTTTATTGTGAATCATATTTATTTTTAGCACTTATGTGATAAAACTAAACGAAATATTTATTATTTGTACTCACTTGTTCCACCCATACATTCGTCGTCATAATTTGATTCTTCAAATTCTGCAACAATAAAAAAAATGAAATATATGTTAGTTATCCATGAAATGCTGTCGATAAACAATTTTGACGAAAAAATATATGGTTCAAGATTCATTTCATCTATCATGCTATTTTTTTTTGTTTCTCACTTTCGCACCCTCTTTAAATCCATTTTTTTTAATTAACTTTTAATACAGAGGATCATTCGGTTTTATCGGCAGCAGCAATAACCGGACATGTTACATAAAATCGTGCATATATGTTACAATTTATATTGTTGCACTTGGTGCAATACACATTTCGCGTTTTATGCATCTAACAAATATATATCCGTCTCCACAAATAATCATTTTTTTCCAGCGCACTCACTTTGGCGCGTTATCGACGAATGCATTCAAAACATTTATATGAGCAAGTCAACTTTTTTGATGATTGCTGACATGAAAGATATTCGGAGTGGCTGTATAAATATATACATGCATATATATATGCTGTATATATACAATGCAGATATCCCAAGAGGAATCAACCAGGCGCACACATTTTCATTTTTTTATTTTTACACCATCCACAATTTTATTTTTATTTTTATTGCTTTTATTATACCTTTTCGTTGCTATGAAGTATCGCTATCTACATTCTAGCACATAATCCATTGTGATACTGTCTAGGAAATGATACTAAAAATTTCCCGGCAAAACAACTTGCGATTTCCACCTTTTTTACATTTCATTACGTTGTGATAAGAAAGTATTGGTCCCGTCTGATTTTTCGAACACCAATATAAGGCATATAATCGCATTTTTTTACAACAATAAAAAATAGATATTAATATTCATTAAGATGAAGCATCATCTTCAATAATAAGAAAAGGAATTTAATGTTTATGGAGGTAATGAAGAACGTGTTTTTCTGCCAATGTCCGGATGGATATCTGGCACACATAGTGAAAGTATCTTGAAAGTGGCTGGACCAAAAAAATAAATAAATTTATATCGAGTTAATTGGTATCAAGTTAACAATAAATTGTTACACCAAATTTTGTTTCAACTTCCGGTTCAGCGTAAAATAACGATATTCGTTTTCGGAAGAAATAGATATATTAATATTGAGACGAAAAAAAATATAAGCTCGGTTATCTCAAGTTTGACAAAAACGTCTGAAATTTTGCACGTAGTATTAGAATATTTGCGGGATCATTAATTACAATGACAGATTTCGATACGACATATATATCGTAAGAAAATGACGTTCATATCTATTGTGGAGAAATTGTATATACGAATGCGCACACTTCACGTTGATGACCGATGTCAACAAACCTTGCTAGGTAATATCCGTTATTGTAATATAATCTATTCTTCATGAGTTTCTACATATATATATATATATACATATTTCAATGTATATACATAAAGAATCATGATATGGAGTAAATGCGGGAGAGTTGTCGCGGTAGGAAAGATGCCGCAAGTCATGTACTTCGAAGATTATGCGTTAAGGAAGTCAATAATGTATTCCCATGATGAGCGTTGATCGTTTAGTAAATGTTTATAAAATGGAAAGTGCTTTTATTTAAAAATATCACTTGCCATCCTGGAATTTACGAATGTAAGCATAAATTTTCTTTGCAAAGTTTCAAGCGCTGTTCTAGTAAAAGTGATTCTTTGCAACGTGGTAATATTATTTCATATTCGTAAGTGTTTTCTAGTATTTTGAGGTTATGTCCACAAATGTAATGTCACATTTGTGGGTTTCAAATTTGTGGCTTTGATAAGCGAGTACGACGTCTCTCCCAACGAAACGGAGAGATGTCACATGCTATGTTTTCAAGGTTATTGTTACGCAATGACTTTTATTAAACAAAAATTAAATTTTTCACAGCTATTCTAAATCGGATTTATGGGAGAAAACTAAAAATTATACTTTTTTTTTAGAGATTTTGATACTACGGCATCTCTCGCATACTACCCCGAGAGATGCTGACTTTAGTAAGAAAAATGTTTCGGTTGTTACGTATTTTAATAAATTCTATGATAACTCTCCCGTATTTACCGTATTATTTTTTTCATTATTCAAATTATTCTAATATGAAAGTAATAAAAAAAATTTTCAAATGATCCATGCAATCAATAAAACAACCGTAATAAAAAGCACCGGGCGGGTCTATGTGCCTACATTTTTTTGTTTATTCAGTACATATGCGTATATATATATATTATGTATATAAACACGTATTCACATATAAGCATGTAAGAGTATATTGTTGAGGGATATTCATATCATACAAAAACGAAATACAATTAAAAATACAAACATATATTCTTGAAGTTTTGATTTCGTATCATTCAATTCTATGCCTTGTGAATCCATGTACCTACAGAATAGTTCAGCAGTTTTTTTTTTACAGAAATGGTAATGAAAAAGAAAATATTGATGATAAATAGAGTGCAAATAATAACTACAATACTGTAAAACTCAAGTACCACATTTCACAAAAGCATTTGTTTTCCATATTACACGATGCCTCTATTATTATCTGGGTAAAGTGAAAAAAATTGAAAATAAAAGAGGAAGAAAAAATTAGCTTGCGGAAAAAACTGTGTATAAATATATTTATGCATATCTATGTAGGTTTATAAATAAAGTAAAAGTTCAAATATTAAACATAAAAGGCAAGAGACACCTACTCTTCTATCAATTCTTGTACTTTCTCACGTTTTCCCCCATACAGTATACATAAACACAGACATAACCTCATTCTTCGACAAGTTATCACAAAACAAAGTTTAACCCACAACTTCTTCACAATCGTTGGTCACAACACACCCTATTTGTCTGATATAATCATAGAAGAAGGCAGAAAAAATGAAAAGCACGTGATCAAATAAAATAAACTGTTGATAGATCAAAAAATATGTCCAATAAATTTATTTATTGATGGAAGTAATTCGACCATAAAATGGGGTAAAAGCTCCTCCAACAGCCGTGAGGGCGTTGATATACGCGAGCTCTCATTCTCTAACAATCTGTCCGCTCCTCTCGACCTGAATTATTTTCATAGTTCACGTACTGGCATCATTGAATTAATTTCGGGTTTACGCCGGTAGTTAAATTGCGTCGACGTGGACAGGTCGGCCAATGCGAATATATATACATATATCAAAATTTTGTCCACTCCCGAGTGGAGGGTTGTTGACGACGCTGTGGATAGTGGTATATGGGAGATGATATAGAAGATGATAGAAGTGGAGAGATGAGAAAAAAAAATATAAAGAGAAAGTAGACTAGTGGCGGCAGACATTACGGTCGTGTATTTCACCACTGCGATACAGAAATAACGCATCCCACACACATATATAACGGTAGCACATACCATTAACTCTATACATACATATATATATATATATGAAGGCCATTACATTTCCGGTTTCCACCAACAATTAACAAATATGTGTGAGCAACTCTCAATATGATCCAATGAGGTGTGTATACATATATAACAGCGAATGAAGGAAAATTATTGTCCTGAAGATGTTGCGGATTCAGCATTAAAACGTCGAACTTGGTGGCGGGCACGTCTCGCAATAGGAGCAATCAAACTCTGTACGTTGATGTGTAATGGAATTGAACACGTACGCGTTTTCAATAAAATTTCGCTCAATGTATGTATGTGCGTAGACGCGTGTATGTGTAACAGTCGAGGTATACAGTAGACACGCTCGTTGATTTCCGAAAATGCGCAAACATTCACTCAAATCACTTGAAATGAATTAGTTTCACATATATATCATTTGGATTTATAATGAAATGTAATTATGATTGTTGAGAATAATGAACAATAAAGGCGATGAAAGGAGTATATAAATTTGGAAAGTTTCTACAGGTGATAACTTGTACAGGTATATGTATACAGACGTATATTAAGAGAAAAGGTAGAATAATAAAAATTGTACCTCAAACATTTGTACCTGACGTGTTTTCGCGCGCATTTATGTATATATATGTATGTATGTATGTATGTATGTATGTATGTATGTATGTAAAGTCACCGATGGCTAACGCCCTCGTTCGCGCACGCAGTCGCGAGCTTCGTGGAGTAATAGACCATTTATACTGCGCGAATAGCTCCTAACGCGTTGTCGGAATATAAACGACCGTTTCTATACCAATCCAATACAAAGGCGAATCGCGTCAGACATATATGTACACATACATTTATATAGCTATGTGTAATGTGTTAATCTTCTTTTTCTCTTTCTTTACGGACGCGTTTTATCCACGTATCTTGAACATTCTCTAACAGTTTAAAAGTACCATTTCAATGTCTTACTCGTATTTGTTACTACTGCATCAGCATTACATAAAAATCAAATTTCATATGGGTTTTTTTTTTATTCAAACAATTTTCTCTCGACCCCTTTATCTTTTCAATAAATTCATACAGCTATTTGATAAGAAATTGCATAAGCTATAAAATATTTATAAACCTCATCTCGTATATATTTTCATAATATTTTCCAAATAAATATTCAAAAATATTTATTGAAGTCATATGTTTACCTAATAAACTAGAACAAATATTATATCCCAATTGTAATAACAGCACAACTGAATGTCATCGTACAATATTAATGAAAATTGAATATAAATTGTCAGCCAATAGCACGATATGACCGAATGTCATTTATTTCGTACCATGCGCCAACTCTTGCGTGCACAGTTGAAGCAAATTATTTTGGCCAGTTGCCTACATACACATAGTTAATATGGCACAAACACACAACAAGAGAGTATATTGTAAGCGGCAGTATACCCCAGCTTATATATATATAATGTATCACCACACCGATGACCTCAATATATAGACAACCCTCAACTCTAACCCTCTTGATCACTGTAGCTTTTCCCCACGTCATTCTCCTACATATACCTCTACGTGCGTACTATTGTATGTGAGCACGATCGCATCATTCGAACGGCCAACTTTGATGGGTGGCTTAACGGCACGTCGCCAGGGACCGTCAACATTCTCAATTGCAATCCAGATACCACTCTCGCAGATATACCGCCATTCGATCGTTTCTTCCACCTTCACACTCAAATCTACATATATATGTCCTCTCTCTGTCACTTTATACAGACTATTGAAGCTGACGAACAAAGCACAAGGGAATCATGCACGCTAACTGGGATTGAACTACGAGTTTCTATCACTTATTGTCTCCCTCATTACCTCAATAAATATAAAGATACCACGTATATACACACATATATATATATATGTTCTTCACAGTACGTCATGAAAAAGTACGGTATTGAGACCCTTTGGGGAAGGTTGGTGAGGTTAGATAAGACTTTGGGTATGATATCTATGCGAAGAGAACGCAACTCTAGGGTACAATATATATTCATATTTGTATTTGTATACGGGTGATGTACAAATAGATATATATATATATATATACATGTGTGTGTAGGATGGTAGTAGTCAGGGATGCGCCATTCATTGAACGACGCTCGTAGACGACACGAGATGGGGTGAAAGTAGAAGGCGGACGATTGAGTGTGTTGAGAAGGATGAGTTGAAGGGAAAACAGTTGACTGTGTGTTGCCCGTTTCAGCAATATACACAACCTAATGTTATGGAAATTGGATATCGGGGTAAAACACAAGAGGGTGAATATATATATATATATATAGCTCTATGTACTTATGCTTGTATATATAAGCGTATATATAGATATATGCTTACGTATACAGATAAAAGTAAATATGTTAAGAGTTGAAATTTCCGTGCAAATAAAATTATTTATAAATACATAAAAAGATGATTTTTTTCTAGGTTGTATATTTACAAATTACGAAATTTTTCTGTTTCCTTTCTAATTTACAGGATAAAAATTTCACGCTCAAAATTGCTATATTGAAACAGCGAATCGGAACCACATTCGGGCGTTGATAAATGATAAAATGAATTGGTAAACCGAAAAGAGGGCAATGTTTGCCATGTTCGTGGTAATTCCGTCACATTCAATTAATTATTTGTTTACGGTTCTCAATTACTATTTCACGAATGGTCATTTTTAGTTTAAGATCATGTCCACGTATATTTAAGTAGTCTTTATTGTTGAACTGTGAAAGTAAGACTTTTTTGTGACATTGTTATAGCTAGTGAAAACGTCATGAAAAATTCATGAAAGAGTTCCGCTGGTTGAAAGAAATGAGACAAATTGAGAGTAAAAAATAGAGAAAGAATCGAAAAAAAAAATAAAGATGAAGGATGCATGTACAGCGTATAACATACTAGCTGGTATACAGTTTTTCTCGAGTGCACGCGAGCCCACCGTAGGGATGTTGATGATGAGAGAAACTGTGCTCGTCGAGTTTATTTGATTGTTAAATAAATACGTCGCTCAGTGTGTGATGTTAAATTAAAGTAGCGTAAAAAAGAAAGTTAAGGAGAGAGTGGACAAAGATAAAAGAAAGTAAAGGACTTGATGATCATGTGTGTTAAAAAGAGAAGTGATAAGAAATAGAATGAAGAACATTTTTACTTTGACAAGTAGAGCGTAAAATTTATGGAGTGTAGGGGGGCCGTTGGACATCTCGACACACTCGCGGACAATGGCCGGGACACTCTTCACAGGTGTAGAAGTGTAAGGGAAACATAACTAACACTGCTGAAAGGGAATATGAGAAAGAGTGAGAAAGATTAATGATAAAATTGTTCGGGACGCCATGTTAAGTGTTACTTTGTATATATATGTACAAGTATATTTACACATATGAAGATATACATATTTTTTCTCTTGTCTCCGTTCACTTTACTCATCGTTTTCTTTAGGTGGGCAGTCAAGTGTACATACTACTGATATGATCGATTTTGTTGTGGAGAAAAAAAAAGAGAACAAGCGTGAATTAGAGCGGATAATGTAGTGAAGTTTTCAATCATATCGATAATTTTCTTAATCTATTATTGTTGTTGATTGTCCTTTATCTGTTTCCTCGATGCATATGAGCAGTAGAATGATTGATAATATATGTATAAATGTAGTAGAAGGATGATGTAGAATGGCAATAGCATATAGTAGTAATATTATTAGTAATCACATTATTACAATTTTGTGTGTGTATGTATACAGTAAGGTGGTTGAAGAAAACTTTTTTTTCAACTCTTGCCCTTTCAAATGATTGTGTTCGATAAAAAAAATTTCATTTTAATATGAGAATTGTTGTTTTTTCATTCAAATTGAAATTACACCTAACCATTCAAATTTTTCGCAAATAACCATTTTATATTCCGAAAGCTGACTTTTCAAGCTCTCTAAATCTATATAATAAACCTCGAATGTCTGCATTAGATGACTAGTTAATGCGATTTGAAATATACTTACTTGTTTGTTACAGAGAAATAATTAAAATCATTTTTTATTTACACAATTTATTATAAGTTTCACCGCAATAGATCCAGGTAAACAAATGACGTAAAAGTCTGACAAATACGACATATTCTTCACTTGAATAAAAATGGGCACTGCCACCTGCAGGAGATTACGTTAGCAATGAAAAAGACTTTTGAATCTTTGAAAAGTACTTGAAACAATCTATTTAATATAAAATGATTTTAACTATTTCTCAGCAGCATGCAAGTAAGTAGATTGCAAATGATTGTATTTAATTAGTCATCTAATCGAGACATTCGAGCATTACCATACAGATTTAGGAAGCTTGAAAAGCCAGATTTCTGAATATAAGACGATTATTTACGAAAAATTTCAATGATTACGTGTAATTTAAATTTAAATGAAAAACCAATTACTCCAATGTTAAATTAATAGGAATCTAAAATAAAAATAGCGACCTATTAGAGATGAGCTATAACGTTATCTCTTTAATGAGGATTTTTCCCACATCAAACACAAACATATGGGAGGGTAAGAGTTAAACAAAAAAACTAAAAATTTTTTCGAACCATTCTAGCATACAGTATAATGATAAAGTCAAAATTACCCGGAGCGTTGTTCCACTCTCATTTTACGAGAGAAAAGTAATCGGCACTTAATGTTATAACTTGACGCTTCGCAAAAAATTCCGTCATGAGGAAATTCAAAATTTCAATGTATATATATATATGTATGTAAGGAAGAGTGGTCCCGCACATACCACTTAATCAGTAAAGGTCATGAAGGTGCCGAAAACCAATTTTTTAGAAAGTTCAAAGTTGTACTTTGTAGAGGAATAATTCTTCTATATCTGGCGCCGACTGGTGAAGTGTTTAGATATTATTAAGTGAAAGATATTCACGCAAAAGTGAAATTCAGAGATTCCGACATGCTTAAAAATAGTGATCCAAAACCGACCCCCTATTATATTTGCAGTTAATCGCGAGAAAAAAACATAATATTCAATCCTTATTATGATAAGCAAATAAATACATTCAAGGATATTTTCTTTATAAAACAAAATTGAACAAATAAAATAATGAATACAAATTTTAATCACTATAGTTGGAGCTATCCGAGCACTGTTGTATTTGAAGAGGGAATTTAGGAAACCTTAATACGTTGGGTGTCTGAAAATTAGTCAGCATTATTATTACACTATTAATTACCTTCTATTGGAATGCCAACTTGGAAGAAAAAACCGTCTATTTTATGTCTTTGAAAAAATACAGTAATATATTATGCCGTAGTTTTAGGAGGCGAGATAGCAATGGAGGTGATTCACTTTCAATAACGCGTGTTATAATCTAACCCATAACCAATCGAAATATTTCATCGATTCATTTCTCTGGTAATCAATAAATAATTTAAATTCAAGTTCCAAGTAACTCGAAAATCAATTTCACTGTTGTCAAAACATAACATGGCCCAATAACTTTGAAATAGAATGAGAAATCAAGATGGCTCATTACGTCCAAATAATCCACATAAAAATATCCTTTCATTGATGATATTAGCAATTTGACAGGAAGCACCATCGCTAGCAAATAGGGGGGGGGGGGCACTCATCTCTACATGATCCTATAGATATTCATATCACTTAATTTCCATCAATACTTCATCACAACGTAGTGAATAATATGAATATTTTTCATTACCTTTGTCACTTGGCACAGTGCCTCCACTTTAATCACAATGATCTCGTAAAATTATTCTTTGCTTTAATTTAATGATTATTTTTCATTGTTTGTCTCTTCTTTATATTCAACGGTAATTCCAGAATATTAATGATTTTTTCTTTACGAAATATGTGACGATTTTGAAGTTTTTGAAGTAAAAAAATGTTATGTGTAATTACCAACGATCACACACACGCGCACTTCCCGGTAAGTGAACAGACACGAATGAAAATAAGGTTTTGGATCTATATTATTCGAACGAATAATATACGCCCGCGGACACCATAAGGACCACGATAGTAATAGAAGAGAAATGGAGTGAGCAATAGATGGGGAGAGAGAGTACAGAGAGAAAGGATAGAAGAGCTGTGTGGTTGAAAATCAAACAAAGAAAAATCAACTACCAGACGAAGTAGAAAAGTTTTAATTGCGTCAGCCGTCAAGCGTCACTATTCTCATTTTTTTTTAACTGTCAACGTTTGTATATGTTTGACACATTCACCGAGTTATTGATGCATATACGTAGTACTTTAATCAATTTCATTTATTGTGCACGAAAACAAAAGAGAAAGTAAGAATATAATAATAAAAATATTAGTGATAATGAAAAAGTAATAAATAAAAATATATATATATTCGCTGTCCGATCAAATTTCATCAGAGATTGATATCGCTGAACGAATCAGTACCCACTGGCAAATGTAAATCGTCTTATGTAATTGGATCTCGAATAATTCGATATATAATATTGAAAACGGGTCCGTTTAAATATAAAACCACTCCATCCTCCTCGCACTTTTTCGCTTCATATCTTCCATTCTCACCCTATGCCACTTTCAATGAATTTAATCTCATCCAATTATCAGCATTCACAAATCTATTATTGTATGTGGTATGATTCAAATCTGTTTATACTCGTACTTTCACATCCATTTCAATTGTTTATTTTCAACTTATTGATCTTTTCTATTGAGTTTTATAAACGATAATTTAATCATTGAAAATGGCAGCCAGAACGCCAGACACCTTATTATTCATAAATGATTATTTTTTTGTTGATACAAGAAAATCTGTTACCATTCTATTTGTTATTATCCTTCTGTTCTTTGTTTTTCTGTCTCTCTTGAACTCATATGTGTGCACGTGAAACCTGCTAAAATATTCCATGTGAAAGACGGTGAACAATTTCATGATTTTATAAGATTGAATACAATTATATCCAATTATTATTGTTCTATATCTTTTTTTCACACAACACATATTGCTGAATATCTATCAGTAGAAAGAGATGCTCCAATCACCATATAACACATACATTCTAGTATTGATGAAAGTTTTCATTACTTTTATATTACCGTTGAACTCGCGAAGTTTTTTAGAATTCTTTTGAAGAAAGAGAGATCAATGAATGAAAAAAAATCACTCATGTCTTATTTACGAATACATGTTGATACAGGATATGTGTGTGTTTTTCTATTCGCAGGTCTGTGCATAGCAGAAGCTTTTGCACAAATTATGAAAAATGGCTACCATCGTTTACAAGCACATTGTTGTTTATTACCAGTGCTGTTGTATCTATCATTTCACGTAACAGCACACGAAAAATAGACATAAAGAAGAAGTTAATAAAATAACATCGATTAACTAAAAAATCAAGTAAAAAAAAATGATTACAGGAGACACGTGATAGAAATTATAATGTAAAAAATCAATATACGCTAGACTTTATAGGAATATCTATATATTTTAATAGTTTATCACACTCCAATTTACTGTTTCATCATGTAGGTATGCATTTTATTGAATATACATACCCTATAGGATGGGAAATTAGTAAATATATTTCGGCTGTTTAATATAGTGAATAGAGCCTCAAGTGGTCAGTGCAAGTGAAAATGTATACAGACTGGCTTCATTTACATTCACTGATGAAATGCCGGTATAAAATTTCGAACTCATCAGCAATATTTCAATGATGTAGCCAATTGTGCTAAAGTTTATATTCAATTTTTTAATAAAGTTACAAACGGCCATTAATCATATTACTGTACAAAATTTACTGGAATAATCGTATTCTACGTGTAATATAATAACAAACAATGCAGTTTTTTAATTAACAAATTTAATTGAATTTGTATCGCGTTGTTTACTAACGTAATGTGGTCACTCATCATTTTTCATTGTAGTAATTGTCTTCCACAACATTGACGGAAAAATACATAGAGATATAAGATCATGTATATATATATAAAATCTTTAAAGTGCAAAAAATACAGTAAAAATAACGTGCACAAGAGGTAATGGAATAGATAAAAGAGAGCCAGAATCAAATTATTATGATGAGAGTGCACTCGTCCTACCTGGACGTGCAGTTACTCGACTTTTTTTTTCTCTTTTCAGTTCATTAGTAAATTAAGTCGGTCATCTTTCTTCTCGTTCATCAGGAATTTTTCTTGCGTACACTTTGCTTCTCACTTCCTCTTTTTTTCCTACTTTCCGCCTTTTACACTCTCATATTTCAACCACTACTCTTGCAAAACTTCGCCCCACAAAATCGTGGACCAACCACCAAGCATGATTACCTGTTAGCTTCAAACAGAAATATTATGGATCCCCAATTTTAATTTAAATGAATCTACTTTATCTCATGACATTTGAACTGAATAATACCGAGCAATTCAGTATTTTAATATTTTCATGATCTCGGATTACACTAAATAGCTTCGTTGCAATGTAACAGCTAACATAACTCAATCAATTTTTCATGTGCTGATAGTTAGGTACATTGTACTCGCTTCATATAATTTGAATCGACAGGAAATTTGAAAATTATGTTGGATAGGTCTGCATAATTCGGTTGAATCCAGAATTGTTACAGAGGTATGAGAATTAACAAGGTCATTTTCAAACTAGACGTTCCAAAATGTTGTTGCCCACAGCTATCGATTATTAAGAGAGATGTTCAAATAATTGATTGGAATTGTCGAATGCCGACAACAATACAATTAGTAGCGTACTTTTTTTGCTTTCACAAAATATAGTATATATGTATGCATATCCTGTGTGTCTATACTCTAAAAGCACAGTGTAACTTGATGAAATCGATAGTTGTGACACCAAGTTACTGGGAAAGTCAAACTTCATATATTGAAGTGAAATCGTGAACAGACTGCAAAACATAAATTTAACTAGAAAGCGATGATAAAACACAGATGTTCGCTTGATTAGTGATATAGATGAATTGAACGTGGTATACTATCATCATTATCATTATTATTACTATATTCGAATTGGTTGCAGAAAAAAATTGGCGCAGAAAGACAATATCATTGTTTCTTTCATGACAGTTTCGATAACATATAGGTGACGTAGTGAGTGGATCGAAAAAATATAGTTGAGTGCATATGGAGAAAGGGATGAAGGAGATCGAGTTTTATACTCAAAAAACACTAGATGAAAAAGTAACGAGTGTAGCCAAGATTGTGTCAACTGAAGCAAAAGAAACCGACATATAACGATAAACGAAAAGAAAAATACAAAGAGTTAGTACGAATGAAGGAAATAGAAGCACACAAAATATTAAATATTTTTTCTACTTGAGATAACATCAATCCAAGTATTTATTATCATGAACAAAAATATAGAAACAGGCTTGTGACTCATTCACTTCTGTTTTTCAAGAATATTCATTCGACTATAAATACTGAGAATCGCCATGAAAATATGGAATGCTAAGAAGACAGCTTTTTTCGAGGTGTTGCTCAACTCTCTACATGAAACTCCAATGTCCAGAACCGATTCTCCACATTTTTACGTTTTATAAGAAAAAAAATTTCATATTTGTCCAATGACTCATACAAACATAAAGATTCTAATGTTGTTTCTTCCTAGTTTTTTATTTATTCAGATGAAATCACATTTAGATTATCAACAATAAAAACAGGTCTTTCAACGTTATTTTTATCGAGATTCATATATCGCAAAGAGTGCATGACCATTCACATACATACACTCAAATACTAAGATACGAGGGCGATCCGATAAGTACTTAGCCTACGAAAGAGAAACAAGAATTTTGGAAAAGTGTCGATTTATTTTTCAACGTAGTCTCCTTTTAGCTCGAAACACTTAACCCAGCGATGCTCTAACTTCTTTAACCCGCCTGAAAAATACGTTTTGTCGAGGTCTGCAAAATAGACATCCGTGGCGGCGATGACCTCCTCATTCGACTTAAATCTGTTCCCAGCGAGTGACTTTTTCAAGTTTGGAAACAAAAAGAAATCACACGAGGCTAAATCTGGAGAATACGGTGAGTGGGGCAGCAATTCGTAGCGCAATTCGACCAATACGGCCGTGGTGACGGCGAAGATGTAAGCCGGCGCGTTGTCATGGTGGAAGGGCACTTTTTTCTTCGGCAAATGTGGCCATTATTTCTGCAATTCGGCTTCAAATCGGCCCAATGATTTGGCATAGTAGAGCCCTGTGATTGTTTGGCCCTTCTTCAGGTAGTCGATGTAGATCATACCTTAGGAATTCCAGAAAACGGTGGCCATCACCTCTGCGGCCGATAGAACAGTCTCCGCCTTCTTCGGAGCACGTTCGCCGGATAAATTCCACTGTTTCAACCATTCCTTTGTCTCTGGTGTGTACCAGTGGACTCATGTTTCATCGACGGTCATGAAACGGCGCAGAAACTCCTTCGAATTGCGCCTAAACAGCTGCAAACACTGCTCTGAAGTGGTCTCACCGTTGCGCTTGTTGTTCGGAATCAGCAAACAACGCGGCATCCATTGCGCCGATAGCTTTCTCATGCCCAAAATTTCATGCAGGATGTGACCCACGCGGTCTTTTGAGATGCCTACGGTCTCAGCTATCTCACGTACCTTTAATCGGCGGTCTGCCAATACGAGATCATGGATTTTTGTCACGTTATCCTCCGTGGTAGCTGTTTTCAGGGCACCCGGGCGTGATTCATCAAAAACCGACGTGCGACCACGTTGAAACTCGTTAAACCAATTTTTGATGGTCGCCATCGAAGAAGAAGAGTCACCACACACAGCATACAGGCGGTCTTTGATTTCACTGCGCGATTTCCCTTCCAATAACAAGAATCGAATCACCGACCGATATTGCTTTTTTTCCATTTTTCTAAATTCTACGGATACATCCGCTTCCATAGGCGGTCAAAACGAAACTGCGCGTCCGATTCGACTGAAGGTTCGACAGTAGCCGTCTACGAGAATGTTCTACACGACAGTAAACTTCTTTTGCGATTCCGGACCCATCGGGCGGTGAGGATAAGTACTTGTCGGATCGCACTTGTATGTTTATACGAAAAGACACACATACAAAATCCATAGGTAACGGTCGTCTGATACATTATGCAAATTCCCAGTGATTAAAGAGCTGTTCGATCCACAAATCCCACGCCTGAATGTCCATCTGAAGATTATCTATATTAAATGAAAAATTACCTAATTGGGGTGCTTTTAAGCTTATTCGAAAGTTGAGTTTATTCGGACAGAAGTTATTTTGGAAAATATCACATTACTATCGATTCACATTTCTTGTTTGACATCGTGGAATAAAATAAAAACATTTTTAACCATTATAGATCAAAAAAATTTCTCTTTGACATTTCATAGAATTTCAGATTATTCTAACAACTTTCATAATGACAAAGTTTCCCCTGCATGGTGTTGTCATCATCTAGCTGAAGCCATTGAACTGGATGGAAACAGGAAGTAACTGAGTTGGTGATGATGGTGGTGGTGGTGATGGCTACGATACTCAAACCTCCCAACACATTTATATATCAAAACCAGAGTGTTTCTACCCACACAGAAGCACAATGCGAATTCGTGATTACACCAGTCGGTATACTTCTCTCTTGTCTGCATTTATTTGTTAACGTATATAGCAGCTATACTTTCGTAGTTGAGTATACAAAATCCAGTTATACCACAAAAGAAGCTCAAAAATCTAATTAACGGCTTTTATGAAAGATAAAAAAAAATTTATTTTCGATTAATTGTTTTATTATTAAAAAACCTTATACCTTAATATAATAATATATCTTATAATTCTATTTTCACGATATGCTTCTTATCTTTTTTCTCTACATATTTCTTACAATGCGGCACAAGTTTAAAGTGTGGGTTCTGTAAAGTCATTAGATACGCTGAGATGGCGAGTGCTCTGCTCGACTTCCACTTCACCCCTATCTATCTCTGTTCATACTTTGACTCTACTGAAGAACGAAGATACTATGTCGTACGCTCACTCGCTCTCTTTGTCTCGCTCTTAACTCTGCACCTTCTACAGACTTTCTGTTCTAACCCTATCCAATGAGAAGAAGCAGGATAGAGCTATTGAGTTAGTTAACTCAACACCCATGAGAGATCACGGCAATGTGCCTTGACCTATGAAAGACCGATAGAATGACCCGATCAACGACAAAACTTTGTCGACAAAACACCTGGAACCATCCTAAAAGCCACGCCATACAACCAACTAATAAAACTTTTTCAAAAGCAATTAAAATATTTAGATATATTTAGATATATAAACCAAATGTCTTGACATTCACAATTACTTGTTTTGAACTAACTTAATACAATTTTCGTGAATAATCTCCGAATGCTGAAATAATTCTAGTACTGCACCTGACCAACCACAATTCAAGATAGATAGCCATTCTAAAAGTCGATTATAAATGGCCTGGCGTTTTAATGCCACAGGCGGAGTGAATGACGCTGAGTCTGGCGTGTCAATGGTGGTTACTCCAATTGGAAGCCAAACTCGATGGGCGATAGTCTGTGAAAACCACTTGGAACTTAATTACCCGAGATGGTTGAATACAGAGGAACAGTTGGATTCTCCATCTATCGCTACAAAGTAGTTCTATGTGCTCGAGCTAGTTACCCTCTAATACAAAAACATGATTGATTGATATCAACACGTTTTCATGTAATTAATCATAAACTGTCATTACATCTCAACTATACTCTCATCATGATGCATTTTCTTATTTGTAAATTGACTTTTACATTGGTTAATAATGATAAAATTAACAATACAGATAATAAATTATGTCATTGAAATACTTGATGATGAGATTCTATCAAATTTATGTTATACTCTTATAATGGAATAGTGTGGCTCTGTGAGGTTGATTACTCGGGACATTTTTCGTATGGAATCGAACGTTGGTTGTAGTATAATACGAAAGAAGAAATGCTGTGTGAAAAATTACGTAGTCAACAACCGGTTTGAAAAATAAACATACCTTAGTATCCACCTGTCTCTCTTTAATATATCCTTGTTAAATTTCTTGTGTATTGCTACGGAATACTGCAAGCTTAACGAGCAAACATGTCTCTTCGTTATTCATGAAAACAGTACTACCAAACAACGATAGAGGTAACATGACTCTTGGTAATTCGACTCGCCCCATTTGATGTGGCAAATAAACACGAGGGATTTATTTTCCAATATGAGACGAAGGTAATGAGTTTCATGTGCCATAGTTGATAATAATTAGTAAACAGACGAATTCAGGAAGAGAGACAGAAGCTCACATTCACCTATTCGTGATATACTGTAAGGTCTTTCAAGCGCATGTCGTTTGTCCTTAGTTGAAGAGAATCATTTTTCGATTTTTCGCCAGTTTTTTTCGACTTTTGACCCTTTCTTTTTTAATCTTTTAAAACACGGTCTTTATATAATATCCTCACATATTAATACGCAATTAGATGATACCCGATCGTTGAACTTTGAACATGTGATAATGTTTGGAGGATAATCAGGAATAGCAATTAGAGCAGATGCAGTCAATATAGTATCGTAGTTGAATTTGATATCCAACTAGAGTGGTTGGGTAAAGAAGAAACAACCGTAATTGATTTGAGCATTAATTAAAATGTAATTGCAAGTCTTGCATATGTATTTAGAAGGTACTATCACTTCGTCAAATGTGGACATCTAAATAGCATATCAACTAAATAGGCATGACCGTAAGTTTAGGGCATTTGTATGAAACTCTAGCTATTCATTTAATATATAAATCAAATTGCTGTGTTTCGAACCCTATATGTCCATCAGATTTTTATAATCAACAAACAGGAGAGTACTTTTATAAAAATATGAGAATCGGAAATACTCTATAACAAGACTTGATTGCGGAAAATGTTGGAGGATAAATAGAGACCAGTGCGGCGACACACTTGAATATAGTTTGAGGGCTGACCGGATTTACGTCGTTACGTTCACATTGGATTCTCGATAAAATTTTTGAGCTGCTATCGCAGTGAAAATGGCAACTGGATAAGCTCCAACTGCAAGCTTCACATACAATATTTACATATATACATCATTCATACTCACAAATGTATTCTTTTGTATACACAGATATCCATGTACATTCAACGATACAACAAAAGTATACTTCACTCTATAATTCCTTCTCTGCCTCTCGGAATATCAATTGGATATACATACATACATAGAGATATTTATATTTATATCTGCATATAAGGTCCAATCATTGACTAGGTCTCGACTGTAAACCAAGATGACGACGCGTCTGACCGTGAGCGTAAAAAGCCGTACTCAACCTCACTATTCTTCCTTGATGCCGCACCTTTAGCCGCCATGTATATACATATGGCTGATACGAAATGGCTGTGACTACTGCGGCGCACTCAAGCCAATGAATCCGAAAACCTATTCGTTATACTAACCGTATACGAATAATAAAAAAAGTATATTGTACTATAACGGCAAAAAAGTTTCATTGTGACATTAAAAGGCACACTAACATGTTGAGTATTATTATTTTAAAATGTTGTATAGGTAAAATGTACTGGAATATTGAAGGTATTAGATAACATTTAATTACTCACGACGTCGATGAGTTGAGACAAACGTAGTCCCATTTTAACGGTAAGACGATCGCTATTATTGCCAACTGGCCGAATAAGACGATTATAATTCGAGAGTAGGTCCTCATAAAGTCGCTTGGCATCCGGATTGGCATTCACTCCTGGCAATGACATAACAAACAGTGACATAGCAATCGCCATGGCCAACAATCCGCCCAGCCTGGACCACCATCGCCACCAGCCTTTCCTACCGTAGTCAGTCCAAACATCCCTGACCATCGTACGCCGTGTCCACCCCTGTAATCAAAATAAACATAAAAAATAACATAATAACGGAAATATTTTTGAGCTTTATTTTCTATGTTTTACATAAACAGCAATAATTTCCCAATTTCATTCCTATGAGTATTTAACACTAAACCTACCGACATATTATATATACCTATTTCCACCGATAGCGGTCAAATGATCGCTTTTGCAAGAAAAATTATAGTCTTTTCTAGTTGATTGGAATTAATACATAATTTAGCATAAACAATAAACACAAAATAATTATCATATAATAATTAAAATACATTTATTTTTCAAAGTCTTAAAAGCGGTCACCTGACCGCTCTGGTAGGTTTAGTGTTAAATAAATATATGTGTATATATATATATATAAATATAGTACTACGCTGTTGAAGACATTTAGTAGGTACGTAAGGTAAACCGCAACACATAATAGTTTGCTACTATTTGAGGTAGCAAGACTAACCACAAATGGATCACGTTTCTAGTAATTGTAGTAGCAGTAGACTAAAGTGGTCTTCATTGACCTAATTGATTTTCCAAGGTACAGTAACAAAACATTTGTCAATATATAAGTACATACGTTTGTACATTAGAACACAATTGGGAGTTTAGCTGTTGATCTCATAAGTTTTATCCCAATATCAAATCAAAACTCAAACAATGGATGTCTTGTATGTCTTGATGGTATTTCCGCAATCTCCAACTATGTATGTACCACATCACGGAGTGGCAGACATGCGATAGATACGCTGGATGTACTCGAGTATGTCCGATGACAATGACAGAGTGATTAAGTTCGCCCCAAACAGGTTTATCGCGGCACATTGGTCACACCTAACTCGTCCGCTTTGAAACTCCATCAATACCGTCCAACCACCCACATCTTCAATCCCATATATTGAGTCTATCTATTCAAATAGATGTTAAAATCCATTTCAATTATGTTATCCAAAACCTTAATAACCTAATCAACATTGTCAATTCAGTAGTACTCGCCACTGACTAATTGTCGCTATGGCTTTACCCACTGAGCAAGATACATCAGTTTGTAAATTTTCAATTGTATGGTGACATTAATTGATAGATGACCCTAAACAGGATGTATTATTATCGATATGCTTTCTAGACCGATAGGTCAATCTGTGTCGTTTACACTGTGCATAATTGCGCGAATACTCGCTTGAATTCATTCCGCCAGGCGATCAACGAGAGATTCCTGACAGGGGATATGTTTAACCCATACAAACAATCGAATACGCTGTATCGGGTGTTTATATCGAGATTGTTTATATGTACGCTCGATAATATGAATGTCCATCCCGATTCCATCATTCAATACTGGAAGTCGATGGAACTCAAACTCACTCCATGCCTATTGCCAACATTCTCATCTACAGCAATGACTGATGTTGAAATGAAATGAATTGTGTACCGGGGTGAAAGTATATTCAAATATCGTACAGACAGCAGTTTATTATGTAAAATATGCGTATAATGCGAGAAATATGTTCAAGTGATATGAAATGGCAATGCGATGGATATAAATGTGGTGTAAGTTATCACTGATAAAATATTCGGTATTAAAAATAGCAGATGCGTGGGCCAGAACTTGATGACAGGCGACGAACCGCGCAGTGGTGTGTTGGCGTTCAAACTCGGGAAACCCGATCAGCTGAAAATCAAACGCGAGTAATCGCGTTTTACGGTTATTTTGATTAACACCGTTCCCGGCTGGAGAATTCGTGAATAGCGCATAGACAAAAAGAGAGATGTGGCCAGATAAAGCAGTGTATGATATGGGTCGTATTATTTTATATATATATATATATATATTAATGGGTGTCTCCGTGTGTGTACTAAATTGCATACTACATAAAGGATCCCTCACACACATATATAACATTATCAATCCAAACTTTCCAAAGTACAAAATTTCGCAATTCGATTAATATACCTAGATATGCAAATAAAGCCGACTAGTTTTCCTGCAACAACCCGTATAATGATCGCGCCATTGCGCAGCGGACGGTACATATTTACAAATGATGTATGATGCACGAAATAAAAATAAACCGTGGAATTTTTACAGTTAGATCAGCTGTATATTCAAAGAGGTCACTTCTACCGTAACCATTAGTTGATTGTTAATCAATACATTACGTGACACATGAAAGGTTTTAAAAGTTTGAAATCGTTGTTGGGAAATAATTTTATTGGCGTATAAAATTATCCAAAAGTTGATAAATGTGCAATCAATATTTTAGATAATAATGTGAAAACGTAAATATAGTCAATGTCATGAAATGATATAGTTTTTGAGTGGTGCCAAGAATATATGACAGAGTGAGATAGAAAGTGAGGAAATTAAAGAGAAAAATTTCTTGTCCTGTGTCAGGATCTTTCACATTCACGTCACGTCGGTCTACGCCAAGCCCTATAAGTGGAGAAGTACGTGAGCACGAATTGTTTTTTACTGCATCTTCGTGAACTCTGCGGTAAGACTGTTAAGGGATAAAGGGTAGTAGAAGGGCGAATGAGAAAGAGAGGAATGAAAAATATGGATATGTGTATGAAGAATATGATTCTGGCAGTTACCCAGATGTTCGTCCAACTGCTATGTTCTTCATCCTACTTTTGCTCGTATCTCATTGCCGGCATCTTCTTTTTTGATAATATTCCATCTCAGTTCTTTCGTTATGAAGTTCATGAAGATGTGTCGGAAAAAGAATTCCCATAAAAATTCTCATTGGCTATTCTTACAGCACAAAGCATCGGTCTAACGACGAGTAAAGAAATAACTCGGTAAAAATTTATGTCTTTTTATTCTTCTCAATAATTTCTTACTATAAAAAAAGCGATGTAAAAAGTTCATAAATTAAAACCATTAACGGATTTCCTTCTTTGTTCTCCATTCTCATTTTATCTACAGCCTTTCTTTTTCTATTTTTTTTTTTTTGGTTCTTCAATGTTCTAGATGAGTTGACAACCTTTTTGGTTTTTTTCTCTAAAGTGAATTGATTGAACACTATATGCAACCAATAAGCCACCAACGATATTTATGAAGGAAAACGAGATGAATATACATATACAAAAAGTTATATCGCCTAGAAGTGGACCAGGTTGAAGTCGAACAGTGATATGAACCAAACTCAAAATATCCCCTTCACATGATTGATCGACTTCATTTCCGTATTGGCGAATGAAAAATAACGATATGTCAAGACACCATGACTCCCGAATGTCATCGCGCCAAATTTCCTCTCTTGATTCGCACTTCAAAATGAAGCTTTCTGATAGTCATTATTGCATTCTGCGCCCTCAACTCTAGCATACCCTTAAACAGCTAAACTTCATATTTCACTCACCAACATTCTTTTTTCAACCTCCAATTCTTTTAACCATCATCAAATCTAATAACAGCTATAACCGACAAATTCCTGGGACGTCCTCCAATTTTCAAATACTTCATCGAGTATCCAACTGAATTTCGCTAACTGCAAAACTGTAGATTAAAAACTCATTTGTAATTAACGTTTAAAGTTTAATAATGTGAAACGCGATAAAAGTCAAAGATTAAAAATAATTCTTCGACGAAACTTTCTATTACAATTTAATTAATAAAAAATGATTGATAATGATATTGAAATTCCGATGTGATGGTGCTGCATATTAACTGAAGGTTCGTGTATTTGATGTTTTGACAATCACTTCTGACCATCAATTAGCCATTGATGTGAACAGGATGATGAGTTAAAGCTACCGTATACAGAAACATGGACCTCGGTCATGTGTACAGTTTGTCAGGCAGCAAGTCCGGTCTGAGAAAGCTCGTTATAATGGAACCAATAATGAACCAAAGCCCATCACATTCATCAAACCCGCACACGCATCGTTCCCGTCCACCAATGCCCACCACTAACATATAGGATGTCAGCATATATACAGTTAGCCCTATGGCTTTTACATAACAGCCCCGCATTCCTGCCTGGTTACGTTGATCGCTGATGGCTAAGCTTTGACACCAGGAAACAATTAAGCACCGCTAATAATTTAATGCGGCGTCCACCAATATTTCGTTTCGTTCCCGTTCACTTGTCAGGGAATTTACGAGGGAAAGAACGGAATAATCTCGCACTCCAACGCGACACATTGTCGCACTTGTCAACTCACCACTTTAGTTTTGCAAGCGCTAATTAATGGGGAAAATTTAAACACTATTGTCACTTGATTCCGAACTAACCGCTGTTAATTATACAAAATCCAAAATGCAATAACAGTAGAATTCAAATTTTGCTTGTTGAAACTATTATTTGTTTAATTATATTGAGTTATAAAACAGAGGAGATTTTGCAATTTAAATTCTTACTTTTATGGCGGTCTGTCTAATCCGAGACATGGACTACTTGCAACTGCAAAATTTCGACATGGCATATACTTATTGTGGTTACGAATACGATAATATTTCGCTTTCGCCGTTAACCTATGCCTATAAATTCAGTTCGCGTTACGTCTATTATACTCTCATGCAATTCGTGATTACGCCTCACTTGTTATGAACGTCGAAGCATTCGATGTCTCGCATGCGAGCATCCGCCAAGATATATCACTTGGAATAACGCTATAAATAGCTGGCGTGATACTGTGTATTCACAAATTGCTGGAAACAATTTTCTGGGACTTTTGAAAATATCCAATTACACAAACAATATTCTCATTTTTATATTACTATTTAATCATTCATATTGATTGTGCTCCTCATTGCCAATTATACATCACATCAACGGTGCTTGCATTGCAATATTAATTATTATTATTATTGTATAACAAAATCTCTACTGACAAAAATTTGTTCGGAGATCAGATGACATATTTTTTATTCACGTCTATATGTATATTTCGTATTCATATGTGTTCGCTCTAATGTAAGTCAAAATCAGAAGGAACTTTGCTTTGCTGCTCGTAAATATACCACGGGTTAGTGTATAACGTAGTCCGAGGGCAAAATTAGTTTATCCATATGGATCAGGATTGTCTCGGAGTCGTCATTCCTCGTCTCTCCTCTAGTTGAATCGCTTCGGTACCCATGTAGATCACTCCAGTCCTATGTAGAATATACCGATATACCATTAACGTATATTTTCCCTTCACGTCACTTCATCCCCATCACGTCTATATATTACACGTTTGCATATCAATGAAATGGCGTTACCAGACGGCGCTACTAAATTATCAAACTGTTTGCCCGAGATCATGATATACAGCGTAATTAAAAAGATTTAAAAAATTTTTTGGCGTTACAAAATAAATTAATAAAAGTATTTCATTCGCATACATAAGCAATTAAGTCAATTTGCTAATAATTGAAGGATAAACTTTTGCTCGACATTAATCATGATGAGATAAGAGTCTCAAGTTAATTATATAATTATAGTTGTAATCATCAACAGGGGTTGAAAATATGGCCGTCGGTAGGAGTACGTTCACCTTACTGTGCTGCAATTTAACAACTGAATTCCGTGGAAAAGCTACAATCCGCCACCACCCTTCGCCTTATCTTATTTCTACTTCACCATTAAACTCACGTTTGCATCATCGAACACTCGTTTTCTTAGAGTTTATAAAGTGGACCGTGAGAAATACTTTTATAGCTCATCCATCCTCCCCCTGCCCCCCGTATCCTCATGCCATTTTTCCCCTTGCGATGAATTCATTGTGTTTCAAGCTTACAGTGAAGAAATCGTTAATTTGTGTGGCGAAACGGAAATAGCAATTTCATGCAGAAACAAAAACGAATAAAAAAAAAATAGGCAGAATAAGACATTAGGAAGATGAGAGCTGTAGAATACAGAGGTTGATAGATATAGATGAGTAAATAAGGGACGATAAAGTAACAGAAGCGCATAAAAAAAACCATTCAGGTAATAGTAACTATGTACAGATGAATAATAGTCTCGTTAGTGCAAGTTTCGCTGCGACAAATTTGATTAGTTGGCAAATGGAAGCGAATGAGTGGGTGAGAAATGGTGTGATTACATTCATTTGAAAATTTACACATCTCCGTAATCAAACAATGTGTTTGAATATTGAAGAAGAAAAGACAAAGAATTAATTCATATTGCATTTTATTCTCACAGTCACGTATTCTTTATATTTTTACTGTGAAAACGGTTTGATAAATAAACAAAATAGTTGTTCGTAATTCATCATTCTGATGATTCTGCGATTGGTAAGTAGGATTCATATGTATTATTATTTTCTTATTCATTCAATCATATTTATCATTGCAACATTCTGTACAATAGCGGTAGAAGGATCCTCTTCCATTTCAGCTTCGCGCATATATCATGGCAACGAAAAAATGGAAAATGGAAAAAAAACTAGTACATGTGAATGTAAACGAATAGGTGCAACTTCTGCTAATGAAACGCATCCCGTCCATTAAACATACTCTCATTTCCCTTGCTTTTTAATATATACGTATAACCGCTTTATTTTTATTTTTTTGTTCACTACCCATTACATCCATCAGAAGCATCGTCTTTTTTTATTTTACCGTTGAAAATCCCGCACGGAATAATCACAAAATAAAATATAAAAATCGTAAATTGATGTATAAATTAAAATGACGAATTTCAATTCGATTGTTCTGGTACATGAATTAAATATTGAATGATAATGGAATAAACCGCCTGTGAAGCTCAATAAACTCCACACTTTTATAGAGTATGAATAAATGAACAAATAAAAAAAAAATTATCGCGGTGTTAATGATTGTAGAGAAATAAAAGGTGGCAGAATATTCTGCCAATATTTTTTCATCCAGTATAAATTTACTGAGAGCTAATATTCATGTCATATATCGTTATATATGGTATATATAAACATGAGCGCCACTTTCATCGTGCGAATGCTGGTGTGTAACATCGTCTCATTAGCCCAATTATACCCGTGGCTTTAATGACATATAAATACATATGCATGCACACATATTTACACAGTAACATTTTTTTTTAAACATTGCGTTCCCTCCTTTTTTCTGTCAACAAACTCGTAGCATAAATAAATGGGTGTCTACTCCAGAGAGGAGACTGAAGTATTGGGTTCAAGTCAAACGCGTCTGAGTCTCTCACTACTTGCTATCGTCGCTACGACGTCGTTGTCGTAGTCGTCGTTGAAAGGGAATCATAATTAATTAAGATCCATCCATGTTACTTTCTTGGCACGAGAGTCCTTTCACTTGGTGTAGGATAATTTTTTTTCTCTACTTGAATCGCAAGTGTCTGAAAAAATAATTGTAAGAATTTTCACATTCGAATGTGCTAGTTGGTTTTTTTTTTTTTCAATAAAACCTGCGAAAACCAAACAATGAAAACCATATATAGTTGATTTGATTTTTTCATGTCCTGTATTGCATATGTACGTATATATGTACATTAGCAATGGAGAATGGAATGATAATAACCATTGTACTCGAAATAAAAATGAAAGAAGAAAAAACAATTTCACTAGCCCATCTGTCACATACCGTCACTACGTTCCGAATTCAGTTAGTTCATTTTCATCGTGTATACAAAAATATTTGACCCACGATACATATTATACATATGTAATAATATATATATATAATTTTGCAATGGCCGCACTTCACTTGTTTCGTTTGCTCTCATTTCAACATTGGTTTTATGTAAAATGCAACACTGTGGAAATGATTTTGATTTATTTAAACGATCCATCCGGCCGATTATTCGTCGACATCGCACGAATTGGATGAACAATGAATAAAGTGTCGAATTGCTAAATTTGTTGTAGGTTTTATTTTTATTCTATTTTTTGTATTTTTCTTTTTACTTTTATTTCCACTATTTAGTCAATCCACACGATGGATATATAAACCGACATAAATATTCTATTCATATTTTTTTTTATCGTTTTTTTTTTTCCATATAAAATATTGAAGAAATAAAGTATAAAATAAGTGAAGCAAAATCAATACTTTCAGTACTGCAGCAGACATAGATAGACCCATCGATAATCCCGCCTTTTTGTTTTTTTTTTTTCACCTTTTTCACTCTATGTATATATTTACTGTGCACTTTTTTATGCGCGAAGTGAACCCGGGGCGGTCCGACCACGCGCGGACTCTAATCACTACGACAGGTACTTTCGTTTGCTCTCATTCTACCTCAGTCACGTTCTCTTTCTCTTTCACTCTTGTCGACCATTCCGAAATTCTCCGACAAGCAAGCCAAAAGCCGAGCCGTATATATGTATATATATATAATATATACATATATACATATGACATGTGAACGTGGGACCCAGCCAAGTCACGTCTCTCATGCTACAACCCCACCGCCATCAACATCCTCACAACCTCCCTAAGGGTTTCGTTAAGGGTGGTAGATTCGTGTGGTAAAGAATCTTCAAAGCGTAAAGAAAACTATCTAATTGTATTAGGAAACGTGATTTATTTTTAGATAACGTTAACCAAATTGAAATATTATACAGTATAATGTGTGTGATATAAGAAAAAAAAAAGATTGAATGCTATAATTTGAAAGTGTAAAAATATGATAAATATTAATAGCTCAATTGCGAATCAATGAACAATTAAAAAGGAGTAAAGAAAAAATTGACACTTGTATCTGACTGAATAGTTGGAAATTTAGTTGAGAGGGTAGAAAACTCCAGTTGCCATCTCAACTCGTACAACATGGTGCGTTGTTTGCCGACTCCTTTATTCGGGGCGGCGCTGAAGAGCTATTTGCAGCTTTCCAAACTTCGAAGCTTACCTCGTACCCTTTTAACTATCGCCCTTCTTTACTGCCGCTTCCCACGTACCATTCCTCGAAATACATATACTATCTCAGCCTGCAAGCTCTAAGTCTTTTCTATAGGATACACACTCTTCCTGTCTGTCTCACCATCGTATTTCCGAGCTTTTCAGTGAAAGGTTCAACGATTTCGTATCGTCCATTGGATCTCAGTCCACTTCGCTTGCGCAAACTATCCCACTCTTTTCATACCACTGCACTGTAATCTGAAAAGCCCAGATAGAGTCTTTACCGTATCTGTGTATGCGTATGTTCATAAGACCAATACTGTACTCTATGCATACATGTATTTTGTCGTAACAAAACAATATTTCTACAAAAAATTCATCAACAAGTAGAAATTTAAAGAAAAAATACCACTGTTGTCTTCTTCTCTGTTTATTTTCTATATTATTTTCTTTCTATACTTTCTATAATATATTTTCAATACTCCTTCTCTATATATGAATATATTTATTATAATATTTATTTAAAAGCACGTTTCACAATCTAAAATGAGAAAACTTCATTTCGACATGAATTTATTTTCTCCTGTTAAAAATAATGATCGATAATACGATACAAATATCGTTTACCAGAGTAGTGTACAAAAAAAAATTTTATCTCGTTCACTTGTCTATTTTAATTGACGGAAATGATTGGTGATAGAAATTAAGGGGGAACGATAGTGAGAAAGATTGAGTTTCCGATATTATCGGCCACCACCATCGACACTCTTGACAGGAGGTGTAACGTGGTAGGTATAACCGACAAGGGAATTGGCGCAGGAGATTTCGTGTAGGGGCGCGTGACGGACGCGAGGTTCGCCGACAATTTACAGGTTTCCTGGCATGGCTTCCGGCAAAAGGAGACACGAGTAATTCACGAGGGTGAGGGCTGCAACTTAGAAAAGAGGATGAAAATGAGAGTGAGAGAGAAAGAGGAATGTGTTGGATCGAGATGCGAAGGGATGAAAAATATAACTGATGATAGGAGAAAATTCCATCTTTGTTTCACAATAAACTCACGTGCTCAACACTTCTTATAGATACTTACTACCTCGTAAATGACAAGAGAACAAAAAAATCATGAATTATTTATAATAACAACGATAATGTAATTACATTTGACTTTCATGATCATTCACTTTGTGAATAAAAATGAGTTTGTGAAATGAAAAAAATATTTTTTCGAAATTTTACGATAAATATGCGGGCTATTGAAAGTGACAAAAATTGATGCGTTCCATTTCATTTTCCACGTCATATCAGCAATATTACCGAGCAAATCTAGCAATTTATCGTGACTGATAGTAATAGTTATTCAAAGTCACATTCCTCTCCCACCCTCACTCATTCTCGATATTCAAGCAAATATCTCCAAGTATAATGTGGAAGGTATCAAGAAAAAAATTTTCTATTTTCTCTACGTTACCCCCACGCAATTTCACTTTTATCTTCATCATCAAGCAGGATGTGCCCAATATTTTCCGCCAATATTTGTCACATTCTGTAGATGAGACATAAGGAAAATTACATGTTTATATTCAACATTGAATAAAATTTAAGATCATTCCAAAAAATAAAATAATGAAAAATAAAACACAAATAAACAAATATATTAATGATACGTGAGCTGAGTGGTTTACATGGTGTGCATGCGAAAAATATACCTATATACAGTCGTCACAAGGCCATGCATCCAACGACCAAATACATATACAATATTAATGTTTAGCCATATTTAACACTGCATGGAGAGATCTACTCGCCAGCGCGCACATTTACATTGCCACAAACTGCCAAGAAGAAATTATGCAAAGCTTGCACGCATGATGCAAACGGTGCAACAAACTGCAGCCGCAACAGAATCAACTCTCATTCCGTTTTTGACATTACTTTTACATGAATAATATGAATATAAACTAAAGATATAACATAAAGACTCAAAAAGAAACGCAATAATGAGAATCCACCTTCACTTTGAATGAATGTACATATACATATAATAAAAACATCACAAAACACTCGGCCAGTGCATTATACGCCTTATAATACTCACACAACACTAAATAGAAAAAAAATAAAAGTTCCTTCGCCACTCTGTTGAATTACTTGGTGGGAAAAGAGAGAAAAGAAGATAAAGACAGTCTATACACTTTGTGAGACTTTTTTACACGTTAACGACCATATTCCAATTCTTCCTTCTGCCCCAATCTCCTTTTTTTTTTATTTATCGTTTTTTTTTTTCTCCACACAGCCACTCGTTTGCCATCCGCATTTATTGCCGCAAGAGCTCGAGTGCACTATATACTATACCGGTGTAGAAACAATCAAAGGGATGCTCTCGTATGGACCAACTGGATAGAGGGAGGGATAGAGAGAGAGAGGGAGAGATGGAGAGGAGAGAGATGTGAAGGGGAATGAAAAGCAATGAAGTTGAGCGTAGCGTTCCTCGTGGATTTGTGCGTTGTGGAATATTCAAAGGAAAATAAAATGAACTGCTTTCACCACAGCAAGTATGCAGGATCGATCACAGCACAAGTGCCACCGATTCCATCCCTCGCTCTCTCACTTACCCTTCTCATCTGCATGTATATATATGGATATATATATACTGAACACTGCCTATAATAGCCCCGTGCCATCACTTTATCCATACTAGCAGCTCTCGTCTCTGCGATTGCAGCAATAATGGGCACTGGAATACTTGGGTATGGGTTATTCCGACATTTGGCTAATCTCCAGCATCAATATCAACTTTAAGCCTCAAACGTACACATTTCTACGATTGCAGTTGTTTACATTTGCACACTCACTCTCTCCAGTTATGTATCAATGCCATGTATCAATTTCTTTTGATATATCACTATTTGTCCTTCATATATACAAGCTTTAAACGTACATAGTTGTGAATTGAACAAAGCAACGAATGAAATATTATTGGACAAATATTTTTGCTTTATTTTACTCGCCATTTCAATTTCTCCATTTATTATTTCTTTGGATTCCATTATCATTGTATCTTTTCTCTTTCGATATTTCTGATGATTATTGTTACTTTTGGGAATAGGGTAAATTATATGTTTCGTTATGCTACAATTCTATGTACTACAACGAAACAGGAGTGTATATGTACAATGTAGATATGTATGTATAAAAGGAAAAAAGGATAAAGATAGATATATAAAAGATCTAACTGAAGCTGAACACATTTCCGCGTCGTGACGTCTGTGAGAGTAGTCGTAACATGGAAGAACATCTCGTAGGGGTGGGCCCGTGGTCTTGGAAAATGGACCGTAATGCCCGATAAGGGATGAACGCCCACATAGAGTCGCTGACCATCTTCTTTTTCTCTCTATCATTTCTATCTCTATTTACCTTCTCCTTCTCCTTCTCACTCTCTCTAGCTCTGTCTCCCTCGGTATATCTCCTCACCATATATTATTTTCTCTACTGTGAATCCATACAACTAACTACACAGACAGTGTTTCCGAATGGACAAAAAAATAAAAAAGCAAAGGAACAAAAAGATCTGAGGTCAGCGAAAAATTAAAAAATAAAAATAAGGATTTCGTCTTTTTCACTTTACGGAAAAATTATTAGTGGGCTTTAAAATCTTCGGTTAAGTCACAAAGGACGCAAGTGAAAAAAAAAAATATATATATAAATGTATATATAAATAATATAAGTTATGGGTGGTATTCAATGAGAAGGATGGACATGGTGATTGAGTTTCAGCTCGATTTAATCCACAGTGAGTTAGAACAGAAAATAAATGGTATGGTAAGCATTCGATGATATGATATACCATCCGGGAGACAAGAGATAATATACATACATATGATAGAATGTACGACAGTATATATATATATCTAGAGAATATGTAGAGAAAGAGAGAAAGTATCATGAGGAAGAAAAAAAATAGAAAAAGGTAATGTAGGGTTTGAAAAACTCTGCGGAGCGCGTGTACCTCGTGGATGAAATGAACAACTGGGTTAATCTGAAACGTCAACTAAAAGCTATAGAGTCGACAAAGCACAGCAGAGAGTTGATGTATGGGTAAGAGACTCAAGAGATAGGCAAAGAGAGAAAATGAGTTGAAAAGGTAAAGAGAAAGGAAATGAAGAGAAACCAAGAGGTATAAGACTATAAATGTAGACCAGAGATATGAAAATCATGGATGTATAATATATATATACAAATGAACAGCAAAAAAAAAATATATGTAGTTTTAGCATTGTGTAATTTGTGTATGTCTTCGTGTTGATTAGTCCAAAAGTTTTGCGACAAGTGAATACGAGTAAGTTGAGAGGTAGATACAAAGAGAATGAAGAGAGGCCAATTCGATTAATTTGTAGTCCACGTTATTTGTACATTGCGGATAGAGGTCTATAGCACAAATTGTAGAAATTGTTCCGAAATGTCGCTAATTCGCACATCTACTGGCAATATTGTTGTGTAATAAGTTGACAATTTCATTGTCCTCAATTTGACCTCAAATTATTTTTGCTTTGAATATTTAATTGTTCACAATTGATTGAGTGAACTTGATGGCCTTTGGAATTTTTCGAATTAAATGTTTATTGGCTCAAGTTCACATGACAATTATATAGGGAAAAAGTTTTCAATTTTCAGCTGCACTATTTTTTTACTAGATATATTTTGCGACCACCTTCGTCTAGTTATGTACATCCACATTGCATTTCCCCATTGTTTTTATATATGTTATATATATATACTGTGTGTATCTTCTCCCGCTGGGCGCATAGTTCTACAAACATTCTTGCTATGTCGACGGAGCCAGCCGTTAATAACCCGCAGGGCGGTGGTGTTTCAAAATTAAAATTACCTCATCAGTGAGTAAAGTAGCCGTGGGGCTCATGAAAAAACATGTATATATATTTGGACTTTTATGAGAATGAGTGAAATAAAATACAAGAGAGGTGCAATCGTTCTTTTCTCCTTTTAAAAGTTAAAGTTGATTGCAGAATAACGAGAAAGTAAAGGAAAATAAAATGAACATGAATCAATGATAAAAAATATTGGGCCGATTCAACAAGTTCACGAATCGAGGATAACATAACTAATCAAGCAATTGCATTCTCTATCGCAAAAGTGACAACTGCAATAAGAAAAAAAACAAAGTAGGGTACATGCGTTCGAGAGAAGTTTGTAATGCTTATCCCTAAACATAAATGCTGATATATCTTTTAACGTAATAAAAGAAGACGATAGATCAAGTGGTAGAGAAGGAGAGAGGGTGAGGAAGAGAGAAAGCGAGCAAAGGCTATAAAGGGTGAATATGAATGTGAAAAAAGTGAAGAAAATGAATTTTGTTAGAGCGATGAAGCAGCTGCACCGGAACGCAGTCAATTATTTATGCACCAGACTTTATTCCCTATTCCTACCACTATATCACCTTCAATCCACTTCTCGTGGTGGCCACCGACTCCTCTTCGCACTAACAAAAGAAAATGATGGCAAATGAGTGAAAGGCAAAGTTTACGTCACAGATATATACATTGAGAAAAAGTTCATTACCTCATTATATTTAATTTGAAGATGGAAAAATTTTTCAAGTTAAGAGAAAAATTAATATGCAGATCTCCGTGAATTCTATTTCACGCTGTGGATAATAATCAAATAGACGCCATTCACAAGCCTCACTTTAAAATTATATAGGTCTCTCAGTCTGTTTGACCATTAAAAAAAAAATCAACCACATATTTAACATTTTACCCTTAAGACATTTTGTCATACAAGTAAAAAGATTAAATTCCATTTCGACCATATTTTTTTGTAAAAAAAATTGTTTGAGAACGACGAGATGTTATATAGAACGCAAGACAGACGGGAATGTTTTGCAAAGAGGAAAACAGGGAGCGTGAGAGTGAGAGAGAAATAGAAATGTCGGAGAATTAAACGATTCGCATTTGTATCTGCCCCACAAGTTTGTTCTCAATCGTGAGTAAATTATGTAGCAACGGTCCCACTGGGTAATAACATCGTGGCGGCCCGAGAGACGTTGTTCAGGGAGGTTGAACGAGGGGTGGAGGCATAGTTACGCGGAAAACGTTGGAATATTTACGAGCACTCTCACCCTTTCTCTCTCTCACTCTCTCACTCCTTCCCACTGTAACCCGCTCTTCTCATCGGCTTTGTACGTACCTACACTGTACAATATAGTAACCCGCAATATCTCCGCGCCACTCTCCCATCCAAGTCACCTTAGTCCTAGACCACTTTATTCGTTATATACATACGAATTTATATAACCTGGGAAAAGTAAAATGCACAAGGCCTACCCTAACATCTGCAAGTGAAGTTATAAAGGACGTTGTTAAATAAAGTGGAAAATACAATTGTCGAGAGATGTAAAAAAAAAATATTAAATTCAAAATAAAAACATGTGATGAGTGGTGGACTCGTTCAGTGTTTTTCATCACCATATCGATCATCCCGAAATTATATAAATGGTGTTTCCGGTCGAATTTAAAATCGAATTTCTATACAATTATTTTGTATATAAGCGAAAAATATACATGTATGTAGATTTGAATGAGTTAAGAGTGTGTATAACGTATATTGTCCAAAGCAGTAGGACAGACGGATATATATAGCGGATGTATATAATGAAGTGGGCCGGCTATTGTTGACGCGGATCGATGTCAGTTCTCGCGTCCGACCAACTGGATGATCCTCGATAATTTAGGTATCGGTTAATTGCCACATAATGATCGGTAAATTGTCAGTCATAAGCAGTAATGTTGTAGTTTCATAACGAATTTTCGAGAAATCCATCAACCGCTATTATCAGATAACCAGAACATAAATTTATACAATCAATATATTTTTGTATAATTAAATGAAAATTTTTCACGAAAATTCCATCATTATATCTTGATAATTGATATATCTCCCTATCAGTTTAATGATATTAGTTCCTACTACTATCATTAGTTTCTACATGATATATCATATTGAAATAAATGAAAATATAGTGCTAGAATAAAAACAAAAATGAAAAATGTCTAGAGATCGTCAGAGACGAATGGTGACTATATATTTTCTTGTGATTTCTCTCAGGAGAGCGTCACAAGGATTACGAATGGCGTCGTACGGAGCAATCTTGGTTGTACGCCGACGAAGAAAATAGAATAGGTAGATTGAAAAATAGCAGAGCGGAGAAGTGAAACAAAGATAACGGGTGGGAGAGAGAATGTGAGTGAGAGAGGCAGAGTGAAAGAGAGAGCGAGAGAGAGAAAGAGAGAAACAAAGGGCTCTCGCAATGTGCATTCGTCCCGTTGAAGAGATACAAAACCAACGGCAAAACTAACGTTGGAGTTCACCGTTGTATACAACGCAAAATTGTTTCGCTAGAGGGGTATACATCCAAGTAATTTACCACTGCCTAACTAATGTGCGCCCTGCTATTTCTCTTCGAGATCTTGGACGTCAGACTGGTCGCCGCCAGTAACTCATGAGAGAGCCAAAACATTTATATAAAATACGTGACAAAATCTAAAGCAAATTATATAATCTTTGTTTTTTACCATTCACCAAAAACTATTTTTTTTTCTCTTCATCATACTGATGCAGATAAAATTGTTCGTAATATACATACATTTGCAGAATACAAAATTAATTCCTTCTCAATAACATATACATATGAAATATTGCGTTTTGATCATGTTAAATGACAGTTAGAATAGTACATGTTTGTTTATAAATATAGTGCAAAATTGAATAATTTATCAGTGTTTAACGACCACATGACAAAGCACAAGATAAATAAATGAATGAATAAAATTGCGTTAGAAATTTACGTGAATGGTAACTTGCATGCCTTGTCCTCGTTGTCACTTTTGCTTTATGTCAAATAAACGTAATGGAAAAAGAAAGTAAAAATTTTTTTATTTGCTATTACATTTTGCCCACTCTATCATTCAACTCTTAGTGCGGATTGTACAACTATACATGGACACGCGTGCGTATACATTCATATACATACCATTAACAGTGTTTTTGCGTATACTTCACTAATTAGTGACATTTATTAATTAACGTGCAATACGAATGAAAAAATATCCTGAAGCTTCATCAACCATCTAAATATTTGACGTAATTCTCAGTTTCTCTCTGTTTTTCCTTTACACTCTGCCATTCGGTCTCTCTCTCTCCCTCTCTCTCTCTCTCTCTCACCCTCACCCTCTCACCCTCCCTCTCGTCCCGTCTCGTGGTAGCCTCAGTTTCGACTAGAAACCCACAGCGGGATATAAAGCAAATAGAGAGAGAGTGAGAACGAGCGAACGAAGAGAAAGGGATAGATAGCAAAAGACTTTCATTGTTACGACGTGACCGAGAAATGAACGTTAATTAACGAGGCGATGGGCAAAACTTTTTCTTTATTTTTATGTTTATTTTCTATCTTGCTATCTCTTCAACTGCTTCCAACATAACCTCTCAGAGTAGATGATAAATATGACGTGTATACAATAATTTTCTACAGTTAGCGACAAACGGAAAGATACAAATCTGTTTTTACCTTGATATCCACTTTCAAATTTATACTTTTATCACTAATAGATACTTGAACATTTCCTCTGTTTTTTCACTCAACTATCTCGAACTTTTGATATATTGAATAGATACACAGGAATCAATATCTTTTCAATGAAATAATCATCTGATATTACAAATAATTACTTAAACCGAATTATCCTGAATATATGTTCGGTTAGAAGAGATGCGATTTGACGAAATTTGATATGTATATACAGCGTAAGTACCTACTAAAGTATCAAAGTCACCGCCATCAATAAATAAACTGATCCAAACAGAGAGAAACAAGTGAGATGAACAACAGTTAATAAGCAAGGATGGGGGTGAGAGTGAGAGTGAGAGTGAGAGAGGGAGATAGAGAGAGAGAGAGAGTGAGCTATACGTCATTAAAGCTCCTTATGCCACTTTCAACTATGAAACCAACGACACTTTTGAGGCCGTCCTTGCAAAGTTATCCGCTACGCACAACCCATAAAGAGATGGAACCCTTAAAATTTTCGTGCAAGCATTTCACCCCACTGATTTCCATCCTCCTACATGTTTCCTTTTCTCGCTGTGTCGCTCTTTATCTCTCTCGCTCGCGCACGTTCTCAATCCGACCTCGCTCCATTTTACCCTCTCACTTTTGCACAAGCTTATCACCAAGAAACCCGGCAGGCAAACTCGCAGTTCAAAATCACTTTCCGGACAAATGTGAAGCACAACCTTAGCTCGTTGATGAAGCACATTTGTATATGTATATAAATTGATAAATGTCATAGCGAAGATTTTATCATTATGAGAATTATCCTTAAGAGTGAACTTGGTTGAATTAAATGTTGAGTATATATAGGCGTAATAGATATGGCCAATTGAGATATATCTACTGCAGCTACAATATCATATTTTTCGATAAATTATCAAATTCAAAGTGACTTTGAGAATTCTCAACATTTTATTATAACCCGATAGCTTTTATTACCTGAAAAATTCATTGCACTTGACTCTTTATTTTCATTTTTCATTAAAATAAATATGAAAAAAAAAAAAAAACCAGGTACACTTTACAACAATATATAACCACTTTCTAACCTCGACATTTTTAATATCGCACATCACTCCCTTGTGCTTATCTTCCAGCAACGCAATCTTAAGCTCATAAAAAAAGAGATTCGAAGGGTCAAGGGGTGGTAAAAAAAGATATAAATAAAAGAAAAACAAAGCAGCCCAGATGTGTATATATATATATATATAAACATAACCAAGCCAAAGAACTTTGACTTTTTCTACAGAAAGATAAAAAAAGAGTAGAAAGGAATACAAAAGCTCATTTTGAACGCTCTTATTTGCAAAGTATGTACGCAACGATATTGTGCCAACACTGCATCAATTGCTCCCGTTTATATCGCTATGGAATATTCATACTGAGACGATAATGTTTTAGTATCTCATCTTTATAATTGCGTTCCTTTATTGTTTTTTCTTTGATTTTTCATATCTCTTGAGATATATTTTCAATTATGACAAAGTGACTTTTAACGCGACAAAATAGAACAGTACATTTCACTTGTCGATGTAATTTCCCTTCATTTATATTAATTAACCACCAGAATGGCAACATATTCACATATATATATATATATATATAAATATATCATTTTGAACGATTGGAATGCAGTATCAAACCCACATACATCATATGAATGTGCAGAATGAGGTAGAAACAGAAATGACTACACACACGAGAGATGATCGATCGTTTCGTTCAAGTCTAAACGACCACCGGCTATTCGGCGACATCTGACTCGTCGCACGTTATGGTCGACGTCATCGTCGTTGTCGTCGTCATCGATGTTGCTTTTTATCCGCAACTGATTCACCAACAATTTATCATGAATACCGTGAGAAATCAAGATATACTTAATACGTGAAGAAAAAAAAGAATGTTCCCTTTTTACACTTTTCATCACTTAGTAATAAGAAGATATTGGGTTTTTATATATATGTATATCTCCCATTACCCTTCAACTAGTAATTGAAAGATATCGTCGATTGCGTATGATGCGATAGATTAATTGCATAGCGGTTTCTACCGCAATTCCACTCGACAGGATGGTAATTAGAATTTACCCCACGATGTGGTGCACTGGAAGAACACCACACACACACATATATATATATATATATATATTCTATGTGAAGAGAGAAGACTGGTAAGGGATGTGTAGTAAGAGCGACGACATAACGGGCGTTTCCCGGTTAAGCCGAGAATTAACGCCGAAATTCTATTCATAGTATTCATGATATTCATCTTCATCGCTGTGTGTATATTTTCAGCGAAAGTGCGCGCAAAGCATCGCGATATTTTCACAGAAAGCATTTCTAGTGTGTTGTCATCTGATAGTGCGACAAACGAAATGTGATAGAAAACGGCCTGCGGAATATTTTCTTTTGTTTTTTTTATTTTCCTTCCATTCCCCAATGCGTACACGTGAATTTGACACGAAATCTGTTTTAATAAGAAACTTCATCAATCTCAATTATTATTCTGTTTTGTGTTAAATAATTGCCGCGATTTCACCTTTAAATAAATAATAGTATAAGAACGTATTGAGTTTGTGTTAAATTTATGGTGTATATGTGTAAACAGAAAAGTAATGAGTCGTGACTAGCACCGTATCTTTAGAGATAATCTATTGTTTGGCCAAAAACAGACAGTACTACTTAAATGTTTGTATAATTATATGTACAGTATGTTGCTTTATTAGAAGATTGAAGGATGATTACCCAAAATGTACAATATATATGTGAACACAGCTATGAGCAGAACACGGAACAGCAGGACGTATTTTGCATCAGTATACAGATGGTTATATGCCTATATATAATGATTATACACAAATGATATATATCACTCTGAAATGGTAGGATCTTCAGTATCCAGGATTGCATATTGATAGGTACGACACATCTGATCCAGCATTGTATATTCCATTACGAAAACCAATTAACAATATATGTACATTGTTAATACTGAGGATTTACCCGCAGCAACCCGCGTAATATTCACTGCCATTCAATAGAATTTTAATGAAAAAAAAAAAAAAAGGAACAAAAGGTGTACAACATTTGTTTCACAATTGCAGTTTTATTTTTTTCGTTTACCGAAGAATTCAAACAAAAATTCTACGTGGAACAAAATCTATTTGGTTTAATTAAATCGAAATATCGATGAAAAACATCAATTTAAATTTTATCAGTAATATAACGATAAAATTTCAACTATATCATTAAAATGAAATGATATTATTTCCATTTCCACCAATTTTTATGAATTTTTTTTTTTATTTGAAAAACGAACAAGAACAAAAATAAATGAATAAACATATAATGAAGCTCATTTATATTTATTAAATTATTATTCTTTTATTAGTTTCTGCTCTATAAGCTTCCCCGGTTCATTTTCATCGCTTATGTATGCGACTTTGCCTAATTCCTACCAACGCATTTGAATTCCGACCTGCTTCAACAATACAAGGGTGTGCTTTTTCCCTCTTCACTACCCTCTTTCACCATTCATTCTCTTACTCTTTCTGTCTCCCTCTGCCCTCTGGTCGTTCCCGTACACCCCATACGATCGATACACAGAGAAGGGAATACAATTTCCATGCGGACTCGCACTACTACATTTCACTTCGCCCGTTTCATCACGACCCCATCGTGTTTTCGCACTGTAAGGATGTACCAGAGAATACGAAAAACAGAACGACAGAAAAAGCGATAACGTGAGAAAGAAAGCGCGAACGGAAACTGGGAGAAGCTTTTGAATGGCTTTAGAAGGGTGGCGAAGTCTTAACGGTAGTTCCAAAAGAGAAGAAGGTGTGTCATGAGACAATTTATATGGCAACTTCAAGCTGGGAGCTTTCGAAAAGTACAGGGAAACGTAACACGCGATGTTAATGTTGAAAAGCTCTAGCTATCATCGATGCGTAAAAAAAAAGACATATAAATATTAAACGTTTGTCTATGTATATTCTACAAATCAATACAATTCGTAGAAATAATACATTTGTCAACAGAGTGAGTAGAAATGGAATTGTGTGGCCAGACAAAATGTCCAATACACTCTAAATTGAAAACAAAATACATAATCGTTTTTAATTAAAAAAAAAATGGTTTAGAGATATTGCAAATATTATTATGTCATTCACTTCATATTATTTTATTGTTGCGTTGTTTCTCGCAAATGTAGAAACAAATGCAACCGATCGATCAATGATAAATGAAAAAATAAAAAATTTCATTAAATTATTTAATTGAAATTGGTGAGAGAACAAAAATTGTATAAACAAATGAAACTACTTACGTTGCGTTGCCGGCGGGTGGGCACATTGCCCAGGGGCGTCGATGAGAAAGGACGGACGAGCTACCGGACGCCGGGTTGTCTGTGCTCTACGCACGACGACGTGCTCGTAGAACGCGCCGATTTACCATTAACGCTCCCCAATCCCGATGCACGTCTCGTGCATCGTCTCAACATCACAGCGTTCTATAATAATTCGTCGTTACGTCACAGATTTAACCGTCGACAAAGACGTCCAACACTAAATTAACACTGGACTCTTAGCTTTCACCTTTTATTGCAGCTTTTGATGCACCTTTGATACTTGAGTCGTTTTCACGACCTGCATCAACACCTTTCAGCTTCACCACCCACCACCCACACTCGCGAATCACTTTCACGTCTTCTTACGCCACACTACCAACGCACAGTATAATTTAAACGCACTCAGATTTATTCTATTTAATATAATTATAAATAAATAATGAAAATGCCACTTTCATATAATTATTTTGAACCAGTTTTAATTATAACTGGTGTATATCCGCTACCAATGCGCCTTGTTAAACAATAATTTCACATTCATTCTCATAATTGTATTTGTCGTTGGCATTGTTGATACTGATCCCAGGAATGATCTCACAATATTGAGGCCCATCCATCGTGCACGATTTATCCAATGCATTATCGTTGCACTCTGTCCACACTCGACCCACATTAAGCCAACACTCATCATTCTTATTGTCGTGGATATTCGCATCATTATGAATGTTCAAAAATTTTCCTAATACACTTCAATGTCTACTTAAACAGAGGTTGAAATTCATTGACTTCATGACCAATCAATCACAACATTTTTCTCCCCATTCCCGTTACTATACTTTGATTTTAGTTGCAATTATTTTTCGTTTATTTAATTTATATCAAAAAGTATTTGCAGGTGATGAAACAGAACCAACAGTCCAATTGCTAGTACTCACGCGTTCTAGCAACACTACTATACATATGCAGTAGTAGCATAATCACTTTATGATCTGTGAGAAATTAAAAAGTGTCAATAAACAGTACGTGTAAATGAAAACAATCATAATAATTTGTATTGGCACAATGATATTGAAAAAGATCAACGGTATGTTTGTATACAGATGAAGTGAAACCTCCCCCTCTGTCAAAGCATATCATAATATGAAAATAATAAAAGAAATCAATAATAAAATTCACCCATTCATAATTAAATTCCAATTATTTATTTATATTTTCATTTTCGTTTTACCTTGTATGACAACGAAAAAGAAGAGAAAAAACACAAGTCACCAATTCACCACAAAATAAATTCTCTATCGCTCCCCATACAGCAATAACACAACAGTGAACACTATGCAATTATCATCGACTCAATGACAATAACCACGACAATAATGTCAAACAAAACCACCACCGGGGACACTCCCTGGACATCGCCGTTCTCTCGCTATTCGTTTTGTGTATATAAGCCCGCACCGCAATAGTCTACCGACGGCCGCCCACCTTAGTACTGACGCTTGCCGCTTTAGATTGGTGTTGTGTGCTCGCAAGCAGCGCGCGCGTCGGTGCCTATACTTGTGGGGTGGTTAGCTAGTCCGATGCTGCTACTGCCGCTGCTGCTGTGTTGCTGGCATCGAGAGAGAGAAATTATTCGAGTAGTAGATCCTCCTCGCGCCGCCACTTTCCCCTCTTTCCTCACCACCTTGCATCGCGCCCCGCGCGCCTACGTCGCACCCTGCGCGCCGACCCCGGGAGCCAATACCAACCCATGTGCAAATTGCGCGCCTCCTATCTCTCTCTCTCTCTCTCTCCCTCGCTCTCATTCAAACTAACGGCAATGCCACCCGGTACATTCCCCACTTCGCCACACTCAACGTTTTACCCCGTCGTCCGGCGCCGGGCGATGACTCGCGAACATGTCCGAAAGTAACCGAACGTCTGGCCGGCCTCACACGCCATGTGGCAGCACTGACGAGACAACATCGACGACGCTCGGGATTCCCCCGAGTTTTTATGCTCTCTCACTTTTTCTCGCTCTGCGGTGTTAGTTAGTAGAGATGTAGATACGTATAACGACGCGACGTTGTACTTATATCGGAGAGGCATACATACACACTCTCTCATATATTTAACAATGCCGGGGAGACACCAATGCAACAAAATGGTGCAACGGACGCTGATGCCGCTAGAAAAATTAAAAGAAAAAAAAACAAATAGAAAATAAAAATATATATATGGAGAGAAGGGCGCGCCATGTGGAAAACACAAGCTATCGCACAGCCCCGCCCGCGTGTTCCCCTTCCTTTTAGCTTACTGTATAGTATCCGCGTCGGGCGGCAACGATAGCGCGCGGCCCAGTCGATACTCGCGCACACTGGCGGCTTTGTGAGGTCGAGTCGTCAGAGGTCGTTCAACGGATTACAAAACGTTTTAAAACCTCTACACACTTCAACAAACTATCAACTCACATTAACACATACATCATTCTAATCAATAAATTTATTAATTTTATATTTTTATCAACTACTTCTTTATACCGAAGACATAAAAAACGTTCTATAAAAGCAACTGCATTTCTACTTTTCCCAATTGTTTCATGTTTGAAATGGGATGTAATGTAATCACAATCAGCTTGATTGAACGTCAAAAGCCACGACTCTATGACTCATGCAATAACTCAAACTCGTTGCGCACGTGACAAGCAGGTATGAAGAGAACATTTCTTCTCTCTCTCTCTCTCTCTCCCTTTCTCACTATCACCCTGTAGCTAGTGGTGTGTTTGTGGAACGCAACGAGATCCAGAGAGTCAGAGAAATAGGTAAAGAGCACAGACGGCAAACGAAATAAAGACAGTGGGATTTGCGATTAGGGTGGAAAGGCAATCATTTCTCGTCGTTTGCAAATGTCAGACCATGATCATGACCATACTGTACCCAATACTGCATGGCAGAGTATAAGTGGAATATTACCAACGGGCCACAATATTCAACAGACAGAGACGATTCGAGATTATAGATAAACGTATATGCACCAGAGGTATTTGTATTATTGGTACATGTATAAACATGACCGTGTAAATGTGTCACAATGAAATATTTCAAATACCACGTTATATTCGCATACCGTTAAGATATTTCAATTTACAACTTTAGTTGACGTTTAAGTATACATATATAACAACGAAACTATTTGGAAGGCAGGATATGCGAATGTATATTTATAGCAATGGAATATTATTCATGAATAGAAATACATACATTAGACAGTTGTTTTGTAGTTGAAATGGAGAATATGCGTAAGAAGTCTTAGTAAATAATTGCTATCGTATATATTCAAAATATTTTTAAACAACTCACAGTGATTTGATGCAGTAGATTAATCGCACCAGTGTGGTGGCAGCCATCTCTTATATTTATTTCCACTTGCTCGCAACGATCAATTTCATTCCCATCGTCAATCGCCGAACGTGCGTGACTCCGATGCCCATGCGAAAAAGCCACCGGTATAAAAACTACATAAAAAATAATGTAAAAAAAAAAGGGAAAAGTTATTTTACGGTTATGTACTAACCGATAGACGATCGGTGAGCGAGCGCTCACTCAATTTATTGAAATGTCGCAAAACCATTGTAGATCGTAGTGTATACACTTACGTCACTTAAAGGCAAAGTGTTGTTGAATTGTCCACGTCTGCATATGTATATGACAGAGCTATTACATTTCCGGTAGCGAAAAAACTTAATATCAGTAACTGTCAGTGCAGACATATTTATATTACAATTCTTTTGATTCAATAGAAATTGATTGTATCCATTCACAAAATCCATGGATGCACTGGAAAAAATACATAAATAAAAAATATTGCTAATGGACTTTTTGGTTTTCGTCCGGACCATCAATGAAACATTAGTGACTCGATGTATTGAGAAAAAGATGTATCGAGTGCAAAAGAGGGTTTCATACGGCCCTATATATATATATATATGTAAACGCATTGTCAAAAGATCAATATTATTATATCATGTTTTTTTCATGAGTTTAGATATAGTTAGCTTGTTCTTTTATTCCGCCCACTGCTCCTTTGCTTCTCGCTGAATTTAATAGCATCTTCTCGTCCTCCACATATGAATATTTTCTCTGTCTCAGTTACAATCTTTTCCCGGATTCGCTTTTGTGTCTGTTCCATTTCCACTATGAAAATGTCTCACCATTGTTAGAAAAAATAAAGCGAGAAGAGGAACGGGATCCATGACACTCACCAAAAGAGCAGATGATCCGATGTGCGGTTGACGCCAGGCATATAATCGAAACACGATGCCCAAGAGACAAATTCAACCTTCTTTTCCATTCTTGCCCTTTTTGTTTTTTGCTACACTGCCTATCCGCTATCCACTCACCCTATACCCACCTATATTTTCTGTATAAAAAGTATTTTCAGCTTTATATACAATGACTTAAGAGAAACCGCATACCTCGCAAAAAATTTCTGTTTATTTTTAAAGCGAATACGAGTATATGTGGCCAAGTTCATGCATTCCAAATGAAGTTGCAGTATAGAAAAAAAAATGATCGTGGGCATTAGAGGTGAAGTCACATAACTAGTGACAGCAGCAGTGAAGAACGAAGAGACATGAAGAGAAAATGTTCTTGGAAGTAAAATGGAAAACATACAATACTTATTACGAAGAAAAGAAAAAAAAATGAAAAAATATATATATATAAATATTTATTTCTATTTTCTGTGACACGTTTCATTTTATTTTACCTCGCACGTATTCATTTAATCCCAACGAATAAAATAACAATCTAAAAATTACGCGAAAAACCGTCAAAAATTTGAATGTGCAAATGATAAATAAAAACAAACATGAAAATGAAATAAAATTCGATAGAGAAACGAAATGATTTGAAGTAATTCATTTTTTACAAGATAAATTGTACATGATAAATGAATATATATACGAGATGCGGAAAGATGTGTAATTAATGTTAGTAGTGGTGGCAAGCTTGCAACAACCCAATAATGTACAGCTGCATGGCGGCGAATAGGTTTGCCACGATAGCAAAAGGCCGAGTTGTATAGACCTCTCTATAGAGGAAGCGAATAGGAAGGGACATGAGACCAAAGTAAATGTTATTAAAATAAACTCTGTTGTATTTATGAGTGACACGGACCATTTTCTCGCATAGATATATGCAAGAAGAATACATGAAGATAAGCTGCAATCTCATTATGACCCGTTGGCTGCTGATGACTATGTGTGGGCAACACTTTGATTACATATATGTGTTCAAAGTGAGACGCTCTGCGGGCGCAATAATGAACCTGACATTAAAGTGAAGCCTTTCATGAAGCAGCCACACAATAACAATAACTTTAATATGTATGATGATGAATGTGGTGTGATTTTATAGTTTATATCATGATAGAATTCGAAATAAATAATAATTTAGTTTTAGAAAATGATGAGAGCATATGCGAGAGGAAGAAATAAAAATTGAATAAATTTTTATTTTTAATAAATATCTTTTTTTCAATAGCAAGAAGCCATAAATTTCGATCCGCTTACCTAGCCAGTAAAGCGAAACGAGCAGTAACATCCGAAGGGGATTAATGTACTGGTGTTTTACCTGCGGATGCACATTCGAATGTACCCTCTGCCTAACATCGCCATATATATAGCGACCCCCCTATGGAAAACAAAATATAAAGAGATAAAAAGACGGATGTGTGGGTTGAATATATGTCGCATCTTTTATGTATTTCATTTCTTGGCTGACGCATATACATATATATATATGTGAACATAAACAATTTTATTTAGTACTAATGCCATGTAACCCACACCCTCCTCCAGCCTCAGCAATATTTTCATTAAAATAATTGATTTCTTGAATAAAATTACGCGTAAAACTGAATGCGAGAAAACAATATATATTTCCGTGAATAAAAAAATTTATTTTCATATTGTTCTTCAGAAAGATTAAGAAATTATGAATAAAGTGTGGGAATTGGAACGAAATTGATCGATCCAAAATGATAACTCTCGAGTTGCAACATAAAACAAATACGGGTAAAAAATTTAAGGGAAAATGATAAAATTTCAGATTTTTCCCAGGTCCCCTAAGGATGAAAACGGGCGTCTGCGCATCATCGACAAAATACACAGAGATGTGTACACCCCCAGAGTAGCGCAGTCGCGTATCGATCACTCCCCTATCCCCACTCAAATACTAGCGAGAACTATGTGACTCGCACTCTTTCTCTCTCTCTCTCTCTCTCTTTCGATTCTGTCTCCAGTGGTCCACCGACCGCACCAACAGTATCAACGTTCATGTTACATCCGTTCACGTCATTGCTCATAATCACCATATTTCCGTTAAGCAATTCATTTTATTATAATCTACACCATCGAAGATAACAAATTAAATTATAATTGTAGTGTCTGAAAAAAGAATTTGTCAATCCATCAAATAATTAATCAATATATAATCGTGTGATTTCCTTTCATCACCTCAACTTTAAACACTAAAATATATAAATACCATCAACTGATAATAACAGTGAAAATTTTTTTATCACATCAGTATCTATCGCAAAAAAATCTCCACGTCAATAAACCAGAATTCAACGCAAATTAACCACGAACAATGAAGTGAATTTTAAAATCAACATAAAAAAATAGAATTATCGCTGGGATTGTGTCCTCACGCAACAGGTCTATAAATAAGATTCATCAATTGATGAATTGAGTTTAACCGACGGACAAAAGATCCGATAAATTCATCGCACATTTATTGTCATGATATCTTGTACAGAATATTAATTCTATGATAAATGAAAATAAAATAATTCTGTATCAACATTTATCCATTCACAGTGAGCATTAAAACTCAGTAGAGAATATTTGAATATTGTTATCGAAAGTGAAATTATACCTTCTATAACTGAAGGTAGTAAATGGGAATGATATTGCGTCTGGTACGAGCCGAATGAAAACAAACGATTGTGGCGCATTGACGCGCAACAAGGATTAGAGTGGCGGCAGCAGTGGCGGTGATAACACGTGCTCAATAATATTAATGATGTTGGTATTAATAAGATTAACCATTGTAGCTAATATAGTTGGTTTGTGTTGGGGCAATCCCGATGCTAAGAGACTTTACGATGATCTGTTATCAAATTACAATCGACTAATTAGACCAGTTGCAAACAACACTGACATTGTTGTTGTCAAACTTGGACTGAGATTGTCACAATTAATTGATCTGGTAAGTATAGATTATCAATAGCAATAAACAGTCTATTAACAATATTCTACATTATATTTTTCAGAATCTCAAAGATCAAATTTTAACGACCAACGTATGGTTAGATCATGTGAGTTGACTAATGTCATTGTTAACCGACTGAAATATATTAAATTTAATATTGAAATTAATTATAATTTATTCAGGAATGGCAAGACCACAAATTCCAATGGGAGCCTTCTGAATATGGCGGTGTGACAGAGCTTTATGTCCCTAGTGAACACATCTGGTTACCTGACATAGTCCTTTACAACAAGTAAACACAAACACCAATATATATTAATGCTTTTTATGATTAAAATTAATTAAGCATGCCAACATTTCATAATCACGAATCAACTTGAAATCACTGATGGAAATTATTTATTCATCTATTATTTTTAAGTGCTGACGGTGAATATGGAGTTACGACAATGACAAAGGCAGTGCTTCATTACACTGGAAAAGTATTGTGGACACCGCCGGCAATTTTTAAATCCTCGTGCGAAATTGATGTGCGTTATTTTCCATTCGATCAACAAACTTGTTTTATGAAGTTTGGATCCTGGACTTACGATGGACTTCAGGTAAATATGTCATAAACAAAAATTGTGAATATTTTGTCATCCTTCATAATGTACACATTTGATAATAGTTTGTTTCTTCATTGCAATTCAATTTCACAGATTGATTTGAAGCACATCAATCAGAAAACGGGTGACAATAATGTGGAAGTGGGAATTGACCTGCGAGAATACTATCCAAGTGTTGAATGGGATATTCTTGGTGTACCAGCTGAACGTCATGAAAAATTTTATCCATGCTGTTTAGAACCATTCCCAGATATATTTTTCAACATCACACTACGTCGTAAAACACTTTTTTACACAGTCAATCTCATTATACCATGTGTCAGCATTTCATATTTATCAGTATTAGCATTTTATCTTCCAGCAGATTCTGGCGAGAAAATTGCTCTTTGCATCAATATTTTGCTATCTCAAACAATGTTTTTTTTACTTATATCCGAAATTATACCGTCAACATCATTAGCATTACCGTTGTTAGGAAAATATCTGTTATTTACTATGATTCTAGTTGGATTATCTGTCGTTATAACAATCATAATACTAAATATTCATTATCGCAAGCCAAGCACACACAAAATGGCGCCATGGGTACGAAAAATATTTATACGAAGATTGCCAAAATTATTACTGATGCGTGTGCCTGATGATTTACTTAATGATCTTGCGGCACATAAAATATATGGTCGCGGTAAACCTGGAAAGCGAACAAAATTTGATGCTGCGATTGCAGCGGCAATGAGATCACCATCGGTTATGTCGTCACCCGAATCCGTGGCACGTCCAGGTGATAAAAAAAATCCAATGTAATCAACAATAAAGATTAAAATGATTAATTAATTGGTAATGCATGTGATAGGGTGTAATGGATTGCATACTACAACCGCAACAAATCGATTTTTGGGAAGTTTTGAAGCCGGAATGGCGGGCTACAATGGTCTTCCGACAGTGATGTCAGGTTTGGATGAGTCTATGAGCGATGTTGCGCCTAGAAAAAAATACCCATTTGAATTGGAAAAAGCTCTGCACAACGTTATGTTTATTCAACATCACATCCAACGTCAAGACGAATTTAATGCGGTAAATTGCTATTTTTCGTTACTTGTATATAAAAAAAAAGAAAAAACGAAATTAAAAATTATTAATGGAATTTTGTCACTTGTTCACACACATAGGAGGATCAAGATTGGGGATTTGTCGCAATGGTACTTGACCGTTTATTCCTGTGGATATTTACAATAGCATCGATTGCTGGTACTTTTGCAATTCTTTGCGAAGCACCAGCTTTATATGATGACACAAAGCCTATTGACATGCAACTTTCGTCCGTGGCACAACAACAATTTTTACCCCATAATCCAAATATACTGAAAAATTTAGTACCTCAACATACAACTTAGTAAACGATAATTAAGATGTTCAACAAAAAGTTTAACATCATACATAAAAATGTAGAATCAAGACTTAATTCTCAGTAATATTTATTGAATGCACACATATGCATAGTCAAGAACTTTTATATAAGAAATGAACAATATCGTTATTAATGAAAAAACAAACAAAAGCAAAAACAAAAAAATTGTAATACACTCGAATAATTCAAATATCCACTATGTGACAATTTCTCAAATAAAATCGTGATCATTTTCTCTGTTTTTCTTCTTTTTATTACAAATATAACAACACATGTTATACTTTCGGTTATTTTATTACATATTTATATATACACATATAAGTATATGTTTTAATTGTTGTTGTTATGATATATACTATAGAGAGAAGGGATAAGAAAATGAAAAGGATAAACATATCCAATTTACATTTTTGTTTTTATTCACAATCTAAACAATTGGCAATGAATATGATATTATCCTCATAAATTTGGGAATTTTATTTACGAGACGATTGCAATTTATATTTCGTGACATTAATGATGATGAGACAATCACGTAGCACATATATCACCCATTAATTCCCTGATATGTCAATGATAGAATTTCCTGCACTTTAAACAAATAAAGAAAAAAATAAAAAATATAGAGACAAACTAATGACTTTTTGAAACGCGAGACTTTGTCATTCCGTTTTTTTTATCTTCTGTTTCTTCTGTTCTGCCTTCATCACTCATAAAATCTCAATAGAGATTCAACATGGCTAATATTTCAATATACAATTTATTTATTTCAATATTAAAAAAAAAAATTTTAGCCCCTAACTGAAATAAGACGTCGCGACGAATCAAATCCTTTCCACGTACCAATATAAACTTTGCAACGTGGACAAAAATGATGTACAGTCATAAAGGCACTCATACAGTACGGTAGACAGGAGCACAAACAACATCTGAAATAAATAATGGAATTATCAATACAATAAAATTCAAATAGAAAAGAAAAATATTTGTTTTTCATTTCATCATCTTCTCCTTTTTTTCCTTATCATATTTAAGTAATGATTTTTGAATTTGAATATAGACATTCGTTCATTTACCCAAGAAAACAAAGAATAAGACAGCATATGTGTGCCATTGGTTGATGATCAGATACAGTTGAAGTTTTTATATCCGCTAAACATGACGGGCATTGCATTTTAGCTGGACTGGGTGACAATACAATAGTTGCAGGTCGTCGAGTAGCTCTCGCCTCCCCTGTTGTTATCGGATAAGATGGTGGTAAATTATTGAATGGCGGCTGTGATTCATAAGAAATAGGTCCATCAGATGAATTTGGTTGTGGCGTATGAACTGTTGGTTGCACATCTGCAGAAAACATCATGTTCATTTTCAATATAAAAGAATTTATTAAAAAAATGAATAGATAATTTCGTTGAAAATTAATTGTATAAAAATATTTGTACGTGACATTCGATTTAAACTCAACAAAGTATAAGGTCAGTACAAATGAGGATAGAGATGGTAAAGGATTTTTAATATTATTTCGAGCTGATGTAACTAAATATTCTCATAATAATGACTAGTAATAGATTATATTATTGACTATAAAATAACCAAATGGCTACTACCCCGTTTTAATACACAATGTCAATAGAAAAATAGACAGCAGAGGTGTATAAATAAATAAATAACGACCACATTTGAGCATAAATTTAATAACCCATATGACAATCTGAAATTATCCTATAACATTTTTATGAGAGATAAAGAGATGTGAATTTAAAGTGTGTATAAAATTCTACGATTTTTCTTTTGAAACGAATGTTTTATATTCAATATGAAGAATGTAATTGGATTTAAATATTATCTTTTTCACTGTTTCCAGTCCCCCCACACTGCCTTTTACATATTTAAATTAAACATCTGACTTGCTGACGAGGGCGAGAAGTACAATATCGCTGACCAAAAAAATAACTCCGATATCAGCGATATACGCAAGTGATACGTCACCTGGCATTGTATACGTCATGAGTGGATGAGAACGTGAGTGAGTGAAGTGCGAACGAGATCTATTAAAGTGCTGTCAGAGATGTTTAAATCAAATAGCCCTGGAGCATTTCGGGATTTCATTCTACAAATGTTATATTTATTTTCATTTTTCTTTGTTCAAATCAGTCAGACAAGAATGAAACAACTCTGCAGTATCCACAATATATGTATCTTCCTGTTTAAAATTACACACGTCATTCAAAGAAAGAATAAATAAAAGAAATATTCGATTATTTCGTAAAAAGTCGACATAAAATTCCAGCACTTAAATAAAAATTCGCAATGATAAATTGTAAGAAGGAGAAAGAAGAAATACCAAATGACTGACAAATCAATCGTAGAAATCTGTATGTATCACTTTTTCATCACAAATCATGTGTCAATGATAATAAACTTTTCGACCGCTATACATGTGTCGATGTTTGTGTGTCAATATGGAAGAGTAGTGTGGATAAATTCACTTACAGGGAGTGGAGATGGACAAGCGGGTATCCGTCGTCGGATACGGCGGAGCATTGATCGATGTATTTGTCATAGCTAATGATTGAGCGATTGCTTCCTCGTACGTTGGAGGAAGTGCAGTTGGCGATGGTGGCGGTGCTGTTGGTCGTGAATCTCCCGTTGACGATGGCATTGTCGTTTGATTCTTCTCCATTACTGCAAATCAAATTGCCGATAAAAATCAAAATAAATTTTACATCAATGATAAAGTTTTTAAATCTACATTAATACATATCATTTTATCGTTATATTATCATTTGAAATAACCGTCAATTCATTACAAGTGATAATGCTGAATATCATATTACTGTCACTATCTCATTCGCAGAGCCAACTTAAGCGTGATGAATTAATTGAAAAATGGGTTCATGTTACCATTTACTATTACACACATTGCCAATGCTCATAAAACTTTTTTACTGGTTCGCTTTTTTTTCCTTTTTTTCACGAATTTAACAAAGTACATCAGCACTCGACAATATTAAATATTGTGACATTTATATACATACATATCAATTTTATACAAATATATATATTTTTATAGTTAAAATAAAATCCTATAAGCTCTATTATGTTATTTTGTGCATAATATCTAACTATTGAAGAATGAGATCAATGATTATAGGTCATGCCCACAATCGTTATCGCAGCTTCTTTCAATTTTTTTTCATTTTCCAATTGCGGCTCAGTTCATTATCAATATTGATATGTCCTTAGAACTGTTAATGTTTATTTATAATAAAAATGACAAAAAATGTATGTTTTGTGTATTTGACATCGAAAGACGTCAACGACAAATTTTAAATGGAAAAGATAGCAATAATAATTTATGCGATTTTTAATGTGATATAGAAAAAAAGAAAATAAAAAAGAGGGCGCTCCAAAGATCGGTCACGGTTTCAACTAAATATAAACATTTAAATAAATATATATATATATATATACATATAGGTCAATCGATTAACGATCACTGTAAATACTCGCAACGAAACTTGCGTCATATATTCATGTATGGAAGTAGAAAGCCAGTTGAATAGTTATATAATTATTGGCCATGGTGAGTGCACTGCTTACGTACCGCAATATATTCCTCCAGTTGCTCAACATCTTGCCAATAAAAGTATATAAAGAAAAATAAAATATATAAATATATATAAATATATAATAAAAAATAAAAAATATAAAACTCTGGCGTTTTTTTTTACAAAAACATGATGGAAAAAAAAAAGCAAAAAATTAAAAATTGCCCTAATGACTCAGCATTATTAATTCCACAAATATAAAACAAGATACACGATGACGTCAGAAAAATCTAAAAAAAAAAAAATATGAAAAATTGTTCAAGTTGTTATTACCTCGTGCACACGCTTTCATCACACTAATAACACAGCTATTTATTGTTAAAAACGCAAAGCAGGCAGGACACTACAATGAATAGGAAATATTCTATTTTTTATGAAATAAAATTCGCAATGTTAAAAAGCAAATGATCGATTGCAGTTTACGCTATATAGTGCTTCTATATAACACGAATACATATGAAGCCCCAAACTTTCACCAACTGTAAAATATTCAAGGGAAAACTTAAAAAAAAATATTGTGTTGGCATCTTTATGATATAATTCAAGATTGTGAAGAGGAATAATCCAACATTATGTTGAATCTAATTCTTATTCTCATTCTCACCTTTCCCCACTCATATCAATTCGAATTACTGATAATATAAGTAGATACCACGTCACCACCATGACCCAATCGACACAATTATTCATTTCACCAGTTCAATTCATTAGCCGTACATTTGTAATTAATCCATAATATTAATTTTATTTACCTGAATTCAATCACAATTCTTATTCCTACGATTCTCAAAAAAAA
>CAJUYH010000984.1:0-54432 GCA_910591685.1 Galerucella tenella | reverse complement strand
AAATAAGCCATAATGCTTGCCCCTTCCAACATAAATTGACGTGTTTTTGGATTTTTTCTAAATACCAGTATTACAAAAGTTATTAAAGGTGGATACTTTTATCTGAAAAGCACTGTATACTTTTCAGTACCAGATTGAATAGAACTGTCGAAAGTGGATTCCCTTGTCTTAAACCTCTATTTACTTAAAAAAAACTTTGACCGTTTTAAAAGAAAATACTGCTTCAATTTAAAATGTCACAACAGCATCTTCCTTATCTTTCCAACATATAAAGGTTTGTATATTAATTATTTAATTTCGAAATATTTTACAAAGAGTCCAGATTAATTACTGCATGCATAAGAAAATCAACAAAATCCAAAATACTTCTACTGATGGAAAACATTTTGTCGATCTTTCTATTTGTGATCTTCCAATTTATCTAAGCCGGATTTTATATCTCTTATCCTTTTCGGTTTGGGTTTTTATTCTTGATATTATATTGTCTTAAAATTGATTAATTTTAATTAAATACATTTCTTATAACGTACCTTCTGGTTATATTATCGCTATTTTTATTGATAATAACGTTTCTTTTTCCTGCGGAGTGAGTCGTACTGTTTCCTGAAAGTGACTTCAGTCTTTTTAAGGACCGGAAAGAGAATTTAAACAAGCTTCCGATTATTCAACTCCTATCATTTTTACGAGATAAAATCTACAAGTTTGAAATATATATACAAAGTGTTCAAGTGGTAAAAAGTGTGGTACACTGAGGTATGGATGTATGTATTTTGGGGTGACATTCACTAAGACCTAAGACATCTATTGTGCCCCCTTGCTAAGGAGAGTCTCAGAAACTAGTAGCTCCTTTAGTCCTATTTCCCGGAGAAATTATAGGATATCTGCAGGCTTCAACTTAGGTAAATGTTCCTCTTCTATCCAGTAATCTACCAGGTGTTGTGCTCTAGGATTCTTTAGTGCTGTGCAATTGGAAAGTATGTGGATGGAGGTTTCTTCTTCCATGCCACAAAATCTTTATTCTTCTTCCTCCACTATTTTGACCTTTTTCAAGTGCCCGTTCAGGCGACAATGTCCCTTTAGGATCCCTGTTAAGACTCTTAGCGCAGTTTTACATTGACTTATTCATTCATTTGATCTCAACAAATTGTTGTCATCCAGAAGTCACCCTTCTTTGCTAGTTCATATGCTATTTCATTTCCTTTTATTCCAGAGTGTCCTAGAATCCATACACCGAGGTAAAAATAATATACACAACATTTCAATGAAAACTACCAAACTCATATAATTCTCAAAGCGGATAATTCCTATTCACAAATAGTAACATTTTGATCCCTAATGTGCTCAAATTGACTTCCTTTGGCCTCCATACAATGACACAATCGAGCCTTAAATGAGTTTAGAGCCTTATGTAACGTTTCTGGGGTTATTTGTTGACATTCTTGAATAATTCGCTGATGTAAATCATTTATAGATGCTGACTGTGGCATAAATTTTGGTTTTCAGATATCTCCATAAAAAAAGTCTAGCCAGTGCCGGATTAAGCAAGCACGGGGCCCGTAGCAAATTCTTTCGAAGAACTGCTATGGGCTCTTAAGTATAAAGTAGTAAAAAACAATTCAATACTCAAAACGTCTATTTGCTATCTATAGGTATGACATTTGGTGTTTCATTAACGCTAAGGAAATAGGCGGTTACCGAGTGTCTGACGTTTCAGATGTTTCCCTTAAAAAATTACACTCGGGCAGAGATGAGTGGGTTTGAATATACGGGGCCCCCTTTCGTAGGGGCCCGTAGCAATTGCTACTCTTGCTACGGGGTTAATCCGGCACTGAGTCTAGCTTCGTCTACATTTCCACCGAGCAGGAGCATGTTGGAAAGATAAGAAAATTTACTGGAAGAGGCTGTTGTGACATTTTAAATTGAGGCACTATTTACTATGTACCTAAATAGAGTTTTAATACAAGGGGATCCACTTTTGACAGTTCTATTCAATCTGGTACTAAAAAGTATATAATACGAGACAGCTTAATAGATCCAGAAGAGATAATATTATCAAAAACACCAAGTGATAACCTATGCAGACGACATCGCTAAAATAAAAAGATCACAGCAAATCTTTAGAGGTCTGGAAAATAAATCGAGACATCAATGAAGGAAAAGCTAAATATTTGGAAATGGTTGCCAGCGAAATATGCAATGGCTATTTTCAAAAATCAAGTCACTTTGGATACCTGGGAAAAGCAATGACAGATAAAAGCGATGAAGATGTGGAAATAGACAAAAGGGTAATGAAAGCCAGCAGAGACTTGAGAAAAAGTATGATAAAATCAAAATTATTAGCAAGAACAACAAAGATCAGACTGTAAAAATAGTAGATTATTCACCTAGGTGGTGGAGACTATTATTATTGACCGAGCACCAAGGAATAAGGTGCGAGGTTTATATATGTCTTCAACACCATACTGTATATACAATTTTTTCCACTACTAGCCAAATTTAAGACAAACATTAAAAATAATTCACAAACGCACCACGGGAAGCGTTTACTCCGTCGTCTGACTGACAAGTACACTGTCAGTTTTCGATATATTACGAGCGTACTCATGATGTCATCAGTCATTTTCGGTTGAGCGCGAATTTTGAACTAATGGCATTTTTATTCACATAATTTCATCTTGATAGGTAATTTCAAGCGGCAAATAAATGTTAGAGACAATCTCCTGGGTATACAAATTGATGTTTTGCACAAGTTTTTGTTGAACTACTATCCTTGAATTCTTAAAATATTTGAATTTGTCCATTATTAACCTAGGTTAATAATAGAAAACATTATTAACCACTAATAGAGCAATTCAACTTCTCAGTTGGCTAGAAGAGGCAATCATTGTCAACTTCACAACTAGTAGTGGAAAAAAGACTTTATTTATATATAATAGTTTCCATTGAAATGCCCTGTATAATAATTAGCATTACTATAATCGAATACAGACTGAAAATCTAAAAGGTTTACTTAGCTGCATCTTTGTTGAAACCTTTGCAAAATCAAGTAGTATTATAATATGGGCGACTTACAACTGCGAAATCTCGAAGATCAGGATCATCAAATTATTGACGAGCATCTACTGCCAGTAAAATACGCAAAAAGAAAATGCTAGTCCCAAAAGTGCGTAGAATGTTCTAGAAAAAAACTTATCATGTCCAACGTATTCAAATATTTGCTAGACTCCGTTTCACATAAGTAGAAACCATGTGAAGTTTGCCAACTGTCTTGCGCAGAAACCAAAATCGGTATTGTTCATCCATGTCGACCGTTTCATGCCATTTTCGTTACAAACGATATTTCATGTCGACAATCATTTTATTATTGACATTTGAGGTTGTGTTTGAAGCAATCATTTACTGTCGAAAATTTATTTCAATAAGAACTTATTACTAATGAAGATCCAACTACTGTCATCAGTTCTTTACCAGTAAACAATGAAAACTGATTAGAATATGACATAAGAGGACCCAGAACAATATTTCCGACCTGTCAGTGCCATTGATGTCATTCTGGAATGGTCTATTTAGGCGCGTTTGTTTTTCGCCACAATATTGACTGTTCTTTATCAGGAAACTGAACATTTTGCAGTAATGGTCACCTGATCTTCTCTGGATATTCATTTTTTTCAAGACCGACCAGAAAGTAGTCCGGAAAATAACGTTTTGCCGATCAAGACCAGTTAATGGATGCTAGGGACCGGAAAAAGCTTTTTCGTGCAACCGGACGCAAAACAAGCATTTTGCAGCCGCAACAGAGGCCGCAAAATGATATTTTGCGGCCGTTACCCAGAGAATGAAATTTTGCGGCCGTTACCCAGAGTCACGGCCGACAAAAATTTTTACGGCCGTTCCCATAGTGACTGCCGGCAAACTAAACGCCACTACAGCATTTGACATTTCTGAAATATGACAATAACAATGTATTTCGAACCAAAAACTAACTGTCTTTTCTAAAGAGACATAATGTTTATTGAAATTATGTAATTTTCACGGTTGCACGAAAAATATTGTGTATACTATGGCCGCGAAATGTTTTCGCGACCTCGAGAGTATCTTGCCTCGGCCGGAGCGGCCTCGGCGATAATCTCTCTCTCGGAACGCGAAAAAGCATTTTGCGGCCTTAGTATACAAATAACTATTGCCGGTCCCTGACGTCCATTTTTTTTTCATTTTTCCAATCGCTCTTCTATAATACAATCTCCCTTGATTTCGTTGCTATGGTAACATCGTTTCGATATATTGTCGAGTGATGACAGTTTGTTGATTTTTAATTTGTCGTTTATGTCAAACTTATTATTGGAACTTTAGTTCTTTACGTCAGGTTATGTTTGAGCGACCGGAAGTCGCGACGCAAGAGATCTGACCGTTACGTTATGTTACGTTGCTTCGTTATGTGCCTTGCTTGCGTGCGTGTGCTCTCTCCTGAGTCTCTCTCTCGTTTACGAAGCAGCGATTCTGCTTCGGCTGGGATTCGAACCCGGGCCGCCCGCGTGGAAGGCGAGGATTCTACCACTGAACCACCGATGCTATATTAAAATTCTATGCAAAGCTAGTATTCGCAGTGCTGGTTATCTACTTGAATTTGTTCGGATACATTTTTACTATTATTTCCATAAGATTTTTTGCGCGATTGATCTTTTCTGTTTATTTACAGCATCGGTTGTCAGGACGGTAGGTTGTGTTTACTGGTTTCTAAGTTTAACACGTTTTACACTTACCGTTCAGACGTGGAAAAGTAATAAATAGCATAAAAACAATTTCACCAAAATGCAAAATATATTTTAAACTGATCGAGAAGTATAAATGTCACTTTTGATATTTCGTTTATTTCGAAAAAATTTAAATTATTTTATTCGGAATTTATTTTAATACGATCGCGAAAAAAATGGTATAAGCATCTCGAACGTTAAGGGTAATTACAACGTTTGCATGTAGATTTCTCTCGTAAAATTGGACAAAATGATATGAGGATTAAGGGGTCTAGCACATTTACTTTTCGAAATACAGGGTGTTGAAATTTTGAAAACTTGAATGTTTTAATTCGATAACTTTAAAATGGATGGATAAATTGATTTGACATTTGGCAGGTTGTTATTAAATATAAAAGGGCATATTTTAGGTGCTTTCGATTATTTACTTTTGGCTGCTAGTAGCAGCTCGTAGTGACTGAATTCCGTTCGTTTATTACCGGGCGCGTCTTACCTTCCCCTTGCCCCTCAAGCACATACCGAAAAGTCCACGGACATTAAATATTTGACGTTTGTCCGGCTTGACGTATATTTAAAGGTTAAGATTGTGCCGATTACGATTTAATACTATTTAAACCTCACTAAAAATACCTAAATATGCAAAATTTTATTATCAAAAACATTATAATTGAAAACTGTTCTTCTAACAACACAGGAAATCCATTGGCATTGGCACATGTCAGGTGGTTTTGAGGATCCTAAAAAATCGTGTTCGATTTGCTCAAAAGTCGTGACGATTGAGGCGTCACGCACAAGTGCTTGAAGCCCAAATAAACGAAAGCAACATTTGAGGCATATGATGATTTTTTATTGACAAGTCGTCAATTAAAAATAAATGGAGATGTGTTGTAACAGAAATCCACGAGTAAATAATAACGCACAAATTATTTTTAAATATTTAGCTGCATAATAATATAAATTCTTCACACCAGTGAATAATAAAAAGAATTCACTCTCGTTAGCCAATCACATTATATTATTATCAGAATTCACGCTAAAATAAATTAAAATGTATAAATCAAATCGTCTCTTTATAAAACGTGCTACGAACGCAAATCGCTTCTGACAGCGCGTCGTTTGAAACGTCAAAATAATTATAAAATCATCATTTTAGGTATTATAAGAGAAAAAAATGAATAACAGTAGCGATAGTGAATATGTACGCCTCTCGGAATTAATTTCATTTATAAATGTAAGGGTTCCGATTAAAAATATGAGTTACGTATAATATATTTACTCTTTACATTTTTATAAATATGCTCTATAGCCTAGTGGTGGTTGACTATGGCGCGGACGATCGAGGTTCGATCCTCACTGGAAGTTTTTTCTTTTTAGTCGTGGAGAAATTATAGTCTTTTCCTTGTGTAGAATGGCTATTATTCTGCACTCGTTGAAGAATATACTATTATCCAGAATTGTCAAGATTGCAAATTAAAATGTCACCAAAATTAGGTTAACCAGTGGTCACAGTCAGTAGTGGTTTTAGGTTTTAGGGCACCGTAGGCCCGAGACGATATGGCGACCATTTCTTTCGTAAATATTATATTGTTTTTTGAACTTTTTATACACAAATATTTTTTTCATTACTAGCCTCTAAACCTGACTTTATTGAATTTTGTAGAGGTAGAAAAGTCGTCTCAAAAATTTTGGCGCCCCTCAAAATTTACCGCCCTATGCCCGGGCCTCACGGGCCTAAGCCTAAATCCGCAACTGTCACAGTCTTAACAAGAACTCAAAGTGCCTGTTACTTTATCCTTTGGTCAAAAAACTTTAACCTATGGTTATAACGAAGCAAGCGGTCATAGAACAGCAAACCTCTTGTCAGATCTTGTTAACCATAACTATAGTTTATTTCTTAATGTCTGACAGCACAGTAGCCTCATTAAATATTCAAATAGAAATTTATCTTTTACAGAGTGATCCTAAGAATTTTACAAGTAAATACTAAAATTCTAATGCAAAACAAGTAGGTGTCTGTATTGGTTATCTATACATCCCTGTTTCAGCTCATAGAATTAGCAAACTAGAACTAGAACTAGAACCAGAGGTGATAGAACCGGCCCTAAATTTATCGTTCATTTCATAGTAAATTTTTCAGTTTTTATGTATCTATGGTAAATTTAATCTATTACTAAACATCCCTTATCAAAAAAATAAATATAAACATAACAAAAATTTTAAACAATAACTATAAAAATATAATCCTCCTGCTATAAAAACACGTAAATAAAGTAGAAAATAAATAAGTAGGTACGAAAGTTTATCGAAGACTGAAATCCCGCCCAAAATCCCGCCTTCTTCCGGAAAGGACACTTCACTTTAAGTTGAAAATCCTTTCTCGCACCACTGAAAACAACACAGTGCTCCTTATGCGCGCCTTTTATACGAGCGAAAATATAAACGAAGTTGTTCGCGCGTGCGTTTGTATCTTTCTTTGTTTAAATGTTTCGTTGATTTACACACTAAAACCGTCACAGTATATCGACAGTAACCGCGTGTCGACGTTGTATTTTTCGAACGTATCGGCGCGCGTTTTTGCCGACGGTAAAAACTTTTTTATGTGCGGTAAGGTGGTGCGCAAAATAAGGGTAGGCGAGATGCTCCCCACAGCACGTGCTTATTTCGAATAGCCCGCGACTAAGAAGCGCTTATGTACAGTAAGTGCTTTTTTATTATTTATTTATTTTTATTGTTACTACGTATATACCAGTGAATCATCGTTTGAACGACATGTGAAAGTCAGGCGATGCGTGTTGGGTGTCTAACCGGAAAGGACTGAAATTTTTTTAAAGAATTTGTTTGCCAAATTTAGTTTTATTCTAGGAATAACTCGCGGGTTTGGCATTGAGCACGTGACGTTGATGTTTTTGGTGGAAGATTCATTCATAGAAACTTTTTAAATGGGAATAAAGATTTTAATTTCTGAGAAATAATAAAAAATAATTTTTTGGAAAGTCCGTTTGTGACATTTGAATTCTTATTAAGCTTGTATAGTGCGTACTTTTGCAGGTTATTTAATGTTACCCAGAAATGATGATGTTTATCAATTTTAGTTAGCCTGGGAAATTTGCTATAAAAAATGTACAGGTGGTTCTCTCTTTATGGTAAAGTACATTTCACAATAAATCATTGTATCTGATCTCAAGGATTTAATAATGAAGTTTCATAAATCCCTCAATGTATAAACAGTAACAGATTACGATGAATATTACCCTGCTGTATTGAAAATCCCATTTTAAGCGGAATCTTATAGCGACTATTTCACTAGAGTAAATTGATAACTTTACTGACAAAACTTGAAGGTTTTGAACTGGCAAATTTTTGTCTTGTCGCGGAAATTTTTTGGCGTTTAATAAATCAAATCTATGTGTATAAAATTCTATCACTCTGTGATAAAATTCAATATAAAATCTTTGTTAGTGGTTTCTAAGGAAACTAAGTTGTTTATTTATTTATTTAACTGTCTAAAAATTATTAAAACTGTTTCAAAAATTTAAATAAGTATTATTAACATGAATAATACAAGATTTGGAAATAATAAATGAAATAAAGAGTACAATTAAGCAAAGTATACCGCGAAATACAATGAAGACAAAAAAGTCTGCGTGGGAACAGTTTAGAATGTTTCTGGACGCACGTAATTATACGTTAGAAAAGGATACTTCTGAACAAGTTATAGCAAAAATTCTTGATAATTATGGTTTTAACATGAAAAAAAGAGATGGAACTGGTTATACTGAAGCTAGTTTGAAAACACTCTGGAATACGACTGCTCAAATGGTTCAGGAAGAATATTTTCTAGAATTTAACATCAAAATTGATCCATTTAAAGATATTACCTATAAATTTGCTAGATTGGCCAGGAATACAAAACGTAAAAAACTTCAGGCTGAACCTGAAACCAGAAAAAGAAGTTCTAACGCGTTTACCAAAGAAGAATTAATGGAAATGGTAGAAAGCTATTCTGTAGATAATCCTGATGGGTTACAAAAAAAGTTTTTTCATTTATGTTCGTTGGAATTAGCATGGCGTGGAAATGAAGCTGCTAATTGTGATATTAATTACTTTAAAAAATAATATGATAAGTAATAAAAGTAATTTTACTGGCAGGGTAGAATATAATCCAATCTTTTCCAAAACGACACAAGGAGGATCAAAAGCTTTATCTGGCAGTAAGTGGCTGGTGAGAAATAATGTTAACAACAATATGTGTCCCGTTCGTTTATTTTTAAAAATTATTGAAAAAAGAGAATCCAATCCTTATCTAACAACAAGAAGATTATTTTTAACAGTACATCCAAATTGGGAGAAAGGAATATGGTGAAAAAATTCACCATTTGCATTTGCATTTCTGTGCAAAAGTTTATAAACTGCTTCCATACACTTGCCTTCGATTCCCTAGTATTCGCTGGTGCCAACTGCTTAATATTCTGGCGAATATTTTCTTTACTCTCTTGACCGAAGCGAGACATTTTTCTACGTCGTGCTGTTTTGACAAATTTTTGACAGAAATAATCTAGTTTAGAGTTTCACTGAGTTGCCATGGTAACTGAATAATCAACTTGACAAAACCTGTTTTGCAAGAACTTGATAAAGACGAAAATTGATGTTGTTGGAAACACATTTGGTGTGGAATTTCCTTACCGAATACCACACGAGGTCAAATTAAATCCGGAAATTTTTTCGAGCTCATGAATATTTTGAAAATTATCCCGAGTCAAAGACGTAAATGAGCCCATTGAAGGGCGACAATATGCAAAAGCAATATTTCGGCGGACAGGGCTCTTTGTTTTTTCATTGAAAGATTCCGATTTGATATTTGCCCCCCCCCCCCCCGATAAAAAAGTCTGCGCACGCCTATGTCGTGTCCAATAAAACAAAATTTTGACTTTCTGACGTATTTGCGACAAGTGAAATTATGATTTTCTGGATCGTTATTATTGAACCACCCGGTACAAGTGATATTTAGTTTTCCGATAAATATATTTTGGTTAACACTGTATATTCTTACATATTGCGTTGAATAATGTATTTAAGCAACATGAGTTTGCAAAATCTAAAACTGACTAATAAAAATATAATTCTAGTTTTGGTTAACTTTCCCGGAGACTCCCTTTTAATTATATTCTTCATTTCTCATGCATTTATTACAAAATCTTTGTTTTTAAATAAATCCCATGATTTATACGTTAAGGTAGGACATTACAATCCATTATTTTTTCTTACACCTCCACAAAACCACTTAGAAACTAAAAATAAATAATAATTGTTTCTTCAAACTAAATTAAATACACATTTTTATAAAAACAAGTACTTAATATCGCTTAAATAAAGATAGGTAATAATTAAATATAGCATTTTCCATAAGCAGTGTAAAAATTTCAGTGTCTACAACTTCTTCCTGAAATCGGCCTACCATTTATAAATTGTAGAGTAGGCAGGTACAGTAGGCAAAATAGTAGTTTGTACAACTAGTGCGCAAAGTGTCACTTTTCCGACGAGCGCAGAAGAATCTAGCGAGGGGCAAAAGTGATTTGCGTACAAGCTGTACACAATATTTTTTCTACAATCACATTTATTAATGGAAGAAATACAGTAATTTATATAGTTATATATTAGCCTTTACATTTCCGTAGAAATGATTAGCGCTCCATCTTGGAGCTCTTAGATTCCTTTATTGCGGTGAATCACTCCGCCTTGTTATCTGAGATCTCTTCTTCTTCATAGTTTTCTGTTTTTTTGCCTTGCATACAATTTCTCTTCACTTCTTTCTGTCCTGGCACACTTTATTCCAGTTTCTAATATCAATAGTTCTAATGTCTTCGATTATTTGATTCCCCCATTTTTCTTTTGGTCTTCCTCTTGGTCTTGTTGTTTGTTATATCCATGTAGTGATTTTTCTTATTAGCTCCTCTGGTTGTCTGCGGTGAATGTGTCCCCACCACCGTAGTCTTTGGGCTTTAATTACATTAACGATATCTTCTCCTTCTAGAATATCTTCAATCTCATTATTGTATAGGCTCCTGTACTGATCGTTATCTATTTTTTTGGGGCCGTTGATTCTTCGTATGATTTTGCTTTCGAATATTTTTAGTTTTTCTATGTCCTTGGCTGTAAGGCACATGGCTTCCGCTGCATATGTTACAATTGGGCGTATTGACGCTTTATATACTTTCAGCCTTGTTTGTTTACTCAAATTTCCATCTTTCAGTATTTTTTTGTACTTCCAAAACATCTTATTGCCCATCAATATTCGTTGGGTTATTTCCTCGCTTTGATTGTTATTGCTGGTAATAATTACCCCTAGGTATTTAAAGACTGACACTTTTTCGAAACAATTTTCCCCTATTCTTATCTCTTTTATGTTCGGTTTCTCTTTTCTTGAGCATATGAGATATTTTGTCTTCTCTTCGTTAACTTGTAATCCTCTTTTCCCTGCTTCTCTGATGAGAGTTAACAATGCGGTTTCCATGCTTCTCTTGTATGTTGCCATTAACACTATATCATCGGCATATGCTACTACCTGCGTCGAAGCTTGCGCAATTGTTCGACTTATTTCAGTCTGCCTTACTGCTACGTCTAAAGCAATGTTGAAGAGTGTGGTGGATAAGGCGTCTCCTTGTCTTACTCCTGTTTCAATCGAGATTTCTTCCGTGACTTCTTCTCTTGTTATTACTCTTGCCTTTGATTGTTCCATAGACTTTTTGTTAATCTGATCAGCTTTGATGGTATTGCCAACTCTTTCATATCCTGTAATAGTTTGCTGCTGTTTCAAATCGCGACATTTTTTTCCCATGGGCTCATAGTCTATTAGTTACGTGAAGACTGCCTTTAGAATGAAATAAAAATAGTGACGCCATTCATCTTGATTAAAAATAGTGAAAAAATATTATTCATTTTTGTAATAAATGCAGGGAGGTTTGGCTAAACCACATATTATACCTACCGCATGTTTACTTTCGAAGTGTTGAAGGCTACTATTATAGTTTGTTTCAAAAAGTACATAGAGTATTGACATGGAATAATCCTTCAACAACGAGATGTTTATCAGATATTACAGATATTTTTTCAAAATTGACGATACTTTTTTATACTTTTTTAAATAAAACCAACTGTTTCAAAAGAATTCCAGTTTAATGAAAAAATATATTTGACAATTCTAAATTATTTCGATGCAAAATACTATAATTGGGTCATTTTAGCTCTTCTTCTTAGCAGCCATATTTATTCTTCGTCCTTCAATATATTAATGTTGTGAAATACATCTTGGGTAATTTTATAATTTAAAAAAGTTCTATTAATCATATAGTTTTATTATATTTAAATATTCATAGAAAATAAGGTGTTCTTGTAAAAAAAGGGCTGCCCAAGATTTTACTGAGTCATTTTTAGCAATATAAATGACCACAGTGTATTGCAACAATTATTAGAAATAGTTAAAAGCTGTATAATAATCACTCGATCCATTGGGCCATCCAACGACCTGTCAAATAAAATTCAATATGGCATCCCAGGGCAGAGAAAAATTTGGTTTTGATCTTTTGGTATATACAAGAATGTTTTTACACCACTAGGTAGGAAGTTGACAACTATTAGCCATCTGAGAAGTTGAATTTCTGTATTAGTGGTTAATAATTTTTTTCTATTTTTAACCTAGGACAATAGTGAACTAATTCAAATGTTTTGAGAATCCAGGGATAGTAGTTTAACAAAAACTCGTGCAAAAATATTTTTTGCATACCCAGAAGATTGTCTTTAAGATAAAATTAATTGAATAAAAAGGTAGAACGTGTCGCGGGAACTTTAGTTCCTTTTAAGCAAAAATTATGTAATACATCTGACGTTATAGATAGATAAACAATTTGCATATTCCTCGGTGGTCGAGTAGTAAGCGAACCAGACTCTCACCATCCATTTTAATGTTATCGAATTAAAACATTCAAGTTTTCAAAATTTCAACACCCTGTATTTCGAAAGGTAAATGTGCTAGACCCCTTAATCCTCTTATTATTTTGTCCAATTTCACGAGAGGAATCTACATGCGAACGTTGTAATTACCCTTAACGTTCGAGATGCTTATACCATTTTTTGCGCGATCGTATTGAAATAAATTCCGAATAAAATAATTTAAATTTCTTCGAAATAAACGAAATGTCAAAAGTGACATTTATACTTCTCGATCAGTTTAAAATATATTTTGCATTTTGGTGAAATTGTTTTTATACTATTTATTACTTTTCGACGTCTGAACGGTAAGTAAATCACTTACCGACGTGTTAAACTTAGAAACCAGTAAACACAACCTACCGTCCTGACAACCGATGCTGTAAATAAACAAAAAAGATCAATCGCGCAAAAAAATTATGGAAATAATAGTAAAAATTTATCCGAACAAATTCAAGTAGATCACCAGCACTGCGAATACCAGCTTTGCATAGAATTTCAATATAGCATCGGTGGGTCAGTGCTAGAATGCTCGCCTTCCACGCGGGCGGTCCGGGTTCGATTCCCGGCCGAAGCATATGAATCGCTGCTTCGTAAACGAGAGAGAGACTCAGGAGAGAGCACACGCACGCAAGCAAGGCACATAACGAAGCAACGTAACATAACGTAACGTAACGGTCAGATCTTTTGCGTCGCGACCCCTGGTCGCTCAAACATAACCTGACGTAAAGAACTAAAGTTCCAAAAATGCTATTAGTTTAAAATTCGCGCTCAACCAAAAATGACTGATGACATAAGGAGTGCGTTCATAATCTATTGTTTAGGTGAGGAGCGAAAACAGACAGTGTAGGTGTCAGTCAGACGACGTGGTAAACCGATCGGCTTGAACGATTTGTAGATCGACACTGTCAAAAAACTAAAACTTTTACTGAGCAAAAATATGACAAATCGGGAGCGAAGAGGATTGCGATGAAACTGACACTCTTGCGGATGATGTAGATGAAATTCCGATCTGTCACGTTTCGATTGGTGTTACAGACAATTAATTCGCAGCCCCTGGGGCTGTATTCTTGACTGTGGGAGTACAGCTATCCGAGAGAACACATATTTTGTCTTTATTTTGCCTGGCAAAATATCTGTTCTATCGGGAATCTTCACTCCACTCCCTCAGTCAAGAATACAGCCTCAGGTCCATCAAGAACAGCGGAGCGAAAGAGAATACGCTAAATTTCAAGATATTGAATTGCATGTGGATTAGACCTATTGGCTACTCGCTTACTCTACCTCAAGGTAGAGTTTTTTGGCCAAAACGCGAGTGGGAATACATTTTACGACGCTCATTTGCCTAAACTGTTCACTTGATGAAAAAAAGGTTGTTACATAAGTTGTAGATAATTATCTCTAGTTTCATTTTGTATATTACTGTTTTCATCGTAAAATTAGTCGGAAAGGAGGTATAGGGAAGAATCTCGGAGTGGGCGACATCTACAATTAATCGTTCGAAATACTCGGAGGGTGAACAACAAACTAACCCAAATGTGTTTATATGGGTGAAGTGTGAGATTTTTATACAATTTTAAGTGATTTAGGTCGAAAGTGATATATTTTTACGTTATTTTATGAACAATAGTTGTTTCAAATAAACATCAAATCTTAAAATGCAGCGGATTGGAAGAGATAATGAGGTAAGATCACGCAAAATGTGCTCAGTTCCTCAATGTGCATCATACAGTACTTCGGATATTTCTCTACATAAATTCCCTTTGAATCCCAAGGCAGTAAAGAAATGGCAAAAAATCTTGAAGATAGGGAAGCCTATCTCAAAATACATGCTTGTTTGCAGCAAGCACTTTCTGAAAGAGGTTTTTTTTTGTGGTAAGTTCAATAATTTTACTATCAGATTCTCTTCACTTCAATTTATATTTTTTATTATTCAATATATAGTTACCTCCACAACACAGAGGGAGCATTTGAAAAATGGATCCTTTCCTAGCCAGAACCTTCCAGTGACTAAATATCAACATACAAAAAAATATATATGTGGAAGTGACCGACAGTAAGTGAGAACTCAAAACAATTACTTCTGGTTTATTATTTTTGCTATACCATATTTTATTCTATATTTTTTCATTTAGTCAATTAGTATTATAAATGTTTCTTTATTCGTATTCTGCATAAAATAGATTAAATGATATGAAAAGCAAAATTTGTTTTTATTATTGCATAAAGTCTTCCACCTATTTATAATTATTGTGCAAAACCATACATACCTTTGCTTATATAATGAAACAATAACTTTTTTATATTATTTATTTTTTATTGTGATACAATACATCTTGCATAATATGATCTAGATGCCTGAAAATAAAAACAAACAACACATAAAAGAGAACAGGTAAGTCAAACAGATGAAGCTTTTTTCTCTCCAATCGAAATGGCCGATATGCCATTTTAAAATTAAATTATACAACTTCTCCTTATTTCTTGAATCATACACTGGTGCACCCATTTGTTCTTTTACTTGACGATATCTTCCCAAAAATGTTGCCAAAGCAGAATCCCCTACACCTGCAGGTATTAAAAAAGTGCTGATGTTCAACATATTCAAATGACTTAATTATTGTTCGTTTTCATTGTCTAAAACTTACTGTAGGCAAGAAGATTAAAGTTTTTTTTGTTCAGTTCAGCTGTTGTATTGTATTTTCTTTTTTTTAATTCCTGGGTGACTAAATGACTAAAATGGTTCTGGCCTACTGATTCTCTATGTCTTTTTTCCTTTCCCTATTTTTGAGCCAGAGATCAGTACAGCTTACTGGTTTTAGCATCTCATATCTGAAACATGAAAAAGAGAGGAGGCAAACAGGGATGTGTGGTTTGAAATCATCTACCTACTTGCTTTCTTAGGTAATTGAGAAAACTTATTTACCTGGTAATATAAATCAATGTAGCAATAATATCCTTGCAGTGTCCTAATCCTTCTTTACAGGAACATTGACAAATCCAGGACTCACTGAGTTTTATAATGGGGGATTGTAATATTGTTGGAGATCTCATACATAAGCTTTTAATAACTTTTTCATTGGAACCTCACCTTCATTAATTGGCCGAACACGTTCACCAACAATCCAGAATATCCGAAATTGATATATCTACTTTCACTGGCATTATTAATAGATATCTTATGACACAAATCCAGCAATACAACACAAAAATTTCGAAAACGAAGCTAATATCAAATGACAGAATATTTGTTGTTCACCCTCCGATCCGACATTTTGGATTTCGCAGCGCCATCTCGCGGTTCGTGATTTTTCCCTATTGTCAGAAAACTGATCTTAGGCGCCATTTCTTCTTTTCTCCTTTTGATTAGCCATAGAGACTTTTCGTACTTTTATTTCGAAAATGGTGAACATTTTTTCTTCATTCACGGCCGAAAGTACGCACCAGTTCAGCAAAGCATAAATGTCGGACTGTGTGCCTCCCAACAGAAGTAGCAAGTACGAACCGGCCGTGAATAAAGTTTGAGAGCCTTGAACTGCGCGTCATGACACCCTGCGCACAGTGCAGGAATCTCAAACTTTCTGCCCTGGTAGTTTAAATATATTTATTTCTGTTTTTCAACATTATATCTTTTGTTACAGATCCCATGTTTTTTCGTTTCTGCACACATCTCCGAAAACTCGACTAGGTGATGCATCTACCAGTCTCGGTGCAAACTTGCAACGTTTCCGAAGAAGCCTGGCCGAAATCGACCATGGCCGAACCAACTTCAGTCTACCAAAACCCGGATTTCTACTGGTTCGAACACCGAGTACACGAAGTTCAATCCGAACACCCGGGTGAACTGGTTAGAACTGGCAGTCCGTATATTCTATGCACCCAGTTGCCAACTCATTGGCGTTCGAATAAAACTCTACCAATAGCGTTTAAAGTGGTGGCGGTTGGAGATATCGGAGACGGTACCGTCGTTACGGTGAGGGCGGGCAACGATGAAAACTGTTGTGCCGAACTTAGGAATTGTACGGCTGTCATGAAAAATCAAGTGGCCAAGTTCAATGATTTGAGGTTCGTCGGAAGAAGCGGAAGAGGTGAGTATCTTTATAACACTTTTATCAACTGCTATTAACTATCCCATCTCTAGTGTTTGTTACAAAAAAAACTGCATTGACATTTTTTTCCTTTTTCCATCAACTCGTGTAGTTATAATGTGATGAATTTGTTTTTCCACTATTTGACAATTATTGCTTCTAGCCAAGTGTGAAGTTAAATTTCTCCATTAGTGGTTAATAATTTTGTTTATAAAGGCCGTTTGTTCGGGCATTTTAAGGGTCGCTTAAAGCATAAGGTTTCCTTAATTACTTGCACGGCAGTTTAAGTTCCACTTAAAGTAGCTTAAGTATCACTTGAATTAAGCCGTCGGTATTGGAGGCTTAACAGGTCCTTAAATTTAAAGTTGCTATTTATAACCTCACTTTTAAACACGTTCGTCACATTCACAGATTGTATATGTCACCTCCCAGGCTGATCATGTGCTGCGATAATTTGATAAACAAAATGGTTGAGGGTTTAGAAATAAAGAAATTCTTGCTGCCAAGTGCAAATCGTCACAAACAATTACATTTACGTCACAGATTTACGTGACATTCACTTTTTTATGGGTTAGTTTTGGGTCGGGGGGCCAGTGCACTAGTACCAATTTCATTTGAAATGACACGAAAAGTACTAAGCAATGCAACGTTGCCTGTGTATTCCACCACTTTGCTAAGGATGGGTTTAATTTCAGTCGGTGCAAATAATTACATTTTAATTATACCTTAATTTTGAAGCATTACTTAATTTAAGTAAAGCTTGAGAAAATGCTTCATTTTCTGTACTACTTTAGCCGGAGCTCCTGCAGCCCGAGGTCTAATCCATTTTTGCTCACTCTGCCCCCTAATGTTACGTCACTGCTGGTTCTTTCTCTTTGGGGGGAATTTAAAGGAATTCTTCAGACAAAAGTTATGGTTATGGTAAAAATAGATATTTGTGTTTTAAATTTTAATGATAGTGACTCATAAGATGTTGGGTGTTAGAAGGACATTCCGAGCTATTAAGTGAAGATGTAACGTGTGGATGACCATGGAATATATATATATTTTTTCAATCAAAATCAAGCTGCTAAAATGATGCATCATCGTTTAAAATTTTAGTTCCCATAGATTAAGTACAAAGCTACTATTCGAAAATGAAATTTGTTGAAAAGCTTATAGAGCTCATATAATACCCTTCTTGGTGTGCGTTATCGATTGTTAATGTCCTTCTAAAACATTACGTTGGAAGAAATGGAAAAAAGTCAGGTCTGTGATTAATCCTAATCAAAGTATCACAATAATTAACCGTTTAAGTGTATTACAAACGTTAACCCTAATCTTTGACTTGAAAAATTCAATTAGTTGATGCTTAGAATACGCGCAAGCACGACTGGGCGAAATTAAACCATTCAAAATAGAATGCAGACGTATCTTTCGTAGCGGCAATGTGTCTTACGCCTTTTTCCAATGTCCCACTGACAGATCTCGTCAGGTCTGTACCTACTTTGTTGTTTACAGTCAATGATCATTTATGAAAAGTGAATATTAATCTTATTGTTATATTTATTTGAATAATACAAAAATTTGCCCGGATGCACGGAAAAACATCAGCGTTTTGAAAGTTCTCAAGTATTTTCAGTTGGAATAAGAAGCTGGTAATTACTACTTCATAGCCTTTTTGAATTTGGCTGAATACGATACTGATGATTTTATTTATCTAATTTAAGGTTAGCTTTATGTCAAAGTAGCAAATAAAATAGTCGACATACCAAAACCCGGATATACGTCACAAACGATGACGCACACCAAGAAGACTATTGAATGTAGAGTTTGTTCAACCATCCTTTGCCGTTACGTCATAATCTGTGACGTATTCTGCTGTTTGACGTTTGTATTATATTAGTTGAATGTTATTTTACACTTAACCTCAAAATTATAATCTATGACATATTGTTGAAATTTTAATGTTGAATTGTTTACAAAATTTGACAACTGAACAGTCAAAAGTAACAAATAAAAATTACGTCGACATTGGTTAAGAAATACGTGCTTGACGTCATAATTCCGTCTCATTCATTTAATGAATGAGAGATCAAGATGGACAATGTGTGACGTAACGGCAAAGGATGGTTGAACAAACTCTACTATACAATGCAATGTTGTAAATGTCAAAATTAGCTGTCGTGTTTAGTTAATTTTACGCCGTTTCAGAACGCTTCGCTTTAAGCAGTACCTAAACTGAATTTTTACAATTTTTTAAGACAGTTGTCTCCACAAGAATGCTTAGCCTGTTTCCAACAATGAAGCACCATATTAGACGAAGAATTATCTGTAGTAATATTATAAGAGAGAGAATAAATTGAAAATAATTTGACAGATTAGCCAGAGAAGGGCTCAAGTGGCTATTGCGAAATGGCATAAAGTTTGAAGGCGTGGAGAATTATTATCTAATTTATGTCGTGTGGTATTCGATAGATTATTTTTTGACGTTTTCTATAAAATTATTAAAATTATCGAGTACATACTTCCTCAGATTCGTGATGAAAATGTTTTAAATTGGTTTTTTTGTAATTTCTCAACTTCCCTTTAAGCGAATTAATATTCTTAAAATATAAGATATTTTTGCATCTGAATTACATTATCTAAAAGTGATAATCCTATCTGTCATAAATTTAAAATTTATCAATATTTTGCGGTGTTTCGTTGTAAACTTAGTTAACCAACAACCTGCGGATGTGGCTATGGAGTTGACATAAAATTCCACAAGTCTCATGATTGTTAATTTCGAAATAACAATTCTAATGTTTACAAAAATAACTGAGAAATGAAAAATAATTATAAAATTAAGGTTAAAGTTAACAACAGTAAAGGAAAATATTTGTTTTGGGTTTCAAAAGTTATAATAAGAAATGGAAAATAATTGAAAAGTTCATTTATCTAATTCCTCTATCAAATGTGACACTTTAAGTCACTCCGTCACATTTTTCATAACCTTCATATATCAGTTATGAAAAGTAGTTATGTAAAAACTTGACGTAACTGTTCAAGTTTCAAAGAATAATTTATTAATTAGGTACTGTCAAAACTGACAATTATTTCATTATTTAAACTGACAATTACCCCATTATTTTAACTCAATAGTATCTTAAGATTTATAAACATTGAAAACAACATTATTAAGGACATAGTTATTTAAACTAAATCAATTTTCTGGGTGAATACTTCATAGTAACAATACTAACACCGTTTGAATCCACTTTAATATTACCATTGTAATTGAAGATTTTCTTAAATATTTTTTTTCATTGGTGAACCATTTTACCTATTTAAAGCACGCCTCAGCGTGTTTAAATCGAACTTTAAAAAACGCGCGTGTTTTAAAGTTACTGTGGCAACATCAACAACTCGAGAAACGAAGTCTAAATCTATGGTCTAAATCATGTCTAAATGACAATTTTCTTATTATTGATCTGACAGGAGTAGTTTGTAATGTCAAAACTTTTATTCGAACGATATTTAACAATGTCAAATTTATAAATTAAAATGGAAAGTGCCGTTGGTATTGTTTGAAATATTAATATTTCCATTTTTCAAATCTTAGGAAATGGTATTTAAATTAATACTATTGACATTCACAGAACTCAATAAGGTTGAACTTCCATCAAAATACAAATTAGTTTATGTTTTTCTCATTTCCATGACAACGCAAGGTGTACATCATATACGTCACGAATTCAACCATTTGACATTTAGTTGACGTTTCCATCTATGATTTCCATTTGTGTTTCCATTTCTTGTTGTTGTAGTAGTTATAGACCGGTATTTATAATTTCAAAGTGCACCAATAAAAAAAAATATCGTAAAGTATTCGTGGATAACTGGTCTTTAAAACACTTGCTTCGCCGTCGTGCTCCAAAAATCACGCGTGTTTTAAAGACCTTAATATCCACTTATACTTTAATATACTAATAAAAGCGCGGAATCAGAAGTGCTGTCAGTTTACATGCTCGGAAATCACTCTCTGAGATTGATAACGTCATACACCGAGAAAAAATCGATTGTATAATCGAATATACCGGCGGGAGATGGAAACCTAACCTCACTGTCATGATTCACGGGAAAACAAGGTATAAAATTTGGTTATTTGAGAGCAACTACGAACAATGCATTTTCAAACAGCGGGACGAACAACAGAGTTTATAAATTCATCTTAACAATAAAAAGAAATAGATCTACAGTCATTAAAAATTAAGCTGCCGTCGTTGCAAGTCGCACATGACAAAATAAATGGTTAATATTTTGGGAATATAATTATACCGCATTCATGAAAAGGAATTACAATAATTGGGAGACTCACATGTGGCATTCGCCAAACTAGTTCTTTTTTTTACCCCCTTGCGTGATACTCAAACGTAAATTCATTAATATTTTAAAAGAGTTATTTTGGTTTTATTCTAATTTTAATGACAGTGGCTTTAGTTAGCACCCGAACAGTTTAAAATGCGTATTTTATTTTAATAATTTAATTTCTAAATATTGCCATTCACAATAAAAAATCTTGGGCTCAATATTCATTGGGTTTAATTTTAACAAAAACAAATAGTATATTATACACCAAGGTGGTGAGTACTATCATTATTGACCGAGCACCAAAATTATTTCGCGAGGGGCTTTGTCCCCAGCGGAATAAGGTGCGAGGCTTATAAATATCTTCACCACCATGGTGTATATACAAGTTTATCCACTACTAGTCAAATTAAAGACAAAAATTAAAAATAAATCACAAACGAACCACGAAAAGCGTTTACCCCGTCGTCTGACTGACAAGTACATTGCCTGTTTTCGATATATTACGAACGTACTCGTTATGTCATCAGTCATTTTTGGTTGAGCGCGAATTTTGAGCTATATATTGATAGGTAATTACAAGCAGCAAATATGAAGACAATTTCCTGGGTATACAAAATTATGTTGCACAAGTTTTTGTTGAACTGCTATCCCTGAATTTTCAAAATATTAAAATTTGTCCATTATTGACCAAGGTTAATAATAGAAAGAATTATTAACCACTAATAGAGGAATTCAACATCTCATAGTTGGCTAGAAGAAGCAATAGTTGTCAACTTCACAGCTGGTAGTGGAAAAAAAAATTAAGTGGCCTTGTCAATTGAGATTTATTTATTTTGAAGCTTTCGCTTTAAGATGTTAAATAAATTGGAAATAAGAACAAGTATCTACAAGTCCTTGTCTAGTGCGCAATCTAACAGGAGTGTATCTCAACCTTTTGTGTTAAAAGAGTTATTTTTGAAGCTTTGTGTAGCCAGAGCTATATTAATAAATGCCTTTCCAACTCAAGAGACACCCAAAACTGGCTTCTACAACAACACGTACGTCGATTTTTGTGCTTTACTGTCTAGGAAGGTTTGTCATGAAGGCTGGGAAGAAAAATATGGTTTTATTGTAAAGATTTTCATCAATAGAATGTTCAAAACTCAATATTCTCGATAGAGAGTTATTGGAACTTTTATGAGGTCAAGCAGTGAATAAGAGAAACATTTAAGGTTAGTGCTTGTCCTTATTTGTGCGCGATTACTGCAGTGCACTATCCCGACTTTATTTCATGTCTCATATTTATATGTCACAATGTGTAGGTGATCTGTGTCATCTGTGACACAACTGGACTGGACTCAACCTTACTTTTTTCACAGTTATCCGTTCTCCCTCGTCAAATAAAATGATGTACCTACTACTTTATTTCCTCATCGTTGTTGTCTGCCAAAATAGCTACTTGTAGAATATTCTCCATCCTTAATTAGTTTCAATACTAAAAAAATGTGAACAGAAAAGTAAGATTGAATGAATATAAAATAGTTTCATGTTTCAATAACTCCAAATTTTAAGTGTGTTTTAAGGACGAGCACTATTTATTTAATATATTCTGTAAGTTCCTTGTGGCATTATTTCTTATTTTTTCTCTTATTTTTTGGGAATGAAACCACAACAATGTTTTTTATTTTTTTTATTTCGACGTTTCGGTAGCGTTCCAGCTACCTTTGTCAAGATTAAATAATGATAAAATAATTTTTTGTCCCTATCTGACACAACGAAAAAAATATGACAACTAGTCAAATTTTATCAAGGTCCATTCATAGTAGATCACATTTCTGGTAAAATGTGAAATAAATATTTTATTTTATGACATTCCAAAGATATGATAGTCTACTAGAAATGGATCCAGTGAAGTGCACGTTCCAGGAACGGTTTTTATTGGGATAGCGCTTTTTTTCGCTTATTTTGGAAATGTTGTTAATAAAACGCGTTTGTTGTTATTTTTTTTGTGTATGATTATTTTTGTTTTCAAAACATGTATAACTCAGTTTTGTGATTTTGTGTATTGAAATGTGTATCGATTAACAACTATTCAAATTATAAATCATAAGAAAACCTGGATAAAAACTTATGATGCTATCCTGATAACGCAGGTAATTGATTATTGGAAATTTCTCTTTCTAACATTGGTAACCAAATTTAACTACATTCGGCTGAAATACTAGCTACACATTTATCTGCATTTAGTTGTATTAAAGCACTTTCTTAGATTTTTCGTCTTTTATTATTGGGCTCTTTCAATATAATTTTTGTCGAATCCCATTGAATTTGATGCCTCTCTTCCCAAGCATGTTTACAAATACCTGACTTAAAGAACTCCCTATCTTTGATATATTTTTTATGTTCACTTATTCGGACTTTCAATGGTCTAGATGTTTCACCTAAATAGAATTTGTCGCATTCACAAGATATCTGATATATGCAATTTTTTGAAGATTGTCGAAATAAAAAAATAAAAAACATTATTGTGGTTTCATTCCCAAAAAATAAGAGAAAATACTATTTATTTAAGATCACAATTACTGCAAGGCAGTAAATTCGTGTTTCCAATAACTCCCTATTTATCTGAAGCACAATTCATCTTTACCTGCCGAAATTTGAACCGGTACGCCTATGCTGCTACATTAATAGACTTATTACTATTTATTTCAAGGCATCGGTAGTTTAAATCCTGCAATTTTTATTTTAATTTCGAATTTCAATAAGAGAAATAGTGGAATCGGTTTACAGTGGCAATAGAAATTGGCGCAGTCATCGCGGACATTTAGAAACGCAACGTTGAAATGATTGTTCCAATGTACGGACGGGGTTGAATACATACAACGAATGGCTTCAATAAAACGTGCGGTGGTCGACAATATCATCATTTCTCCGTGTATACATAACCCTTTGTTATTTCAATTGACGTATTTGAAATTCATCTGGGACTTCTAATTACGAAATAATAATCTTTCTAAAGTGAATGTGGAGATAGAAATTCTTATCTAAATCTATTGATGAAACATGCCGCTGTTTCACAAAAACCAAGATTCCTGCTTCCTGGGCTAAGAAACCAGATCATAATGCTCCAATAGGCCAGTCGGTATGGGTCATTTTAGACCAAAGGTACAAAAGTAGTTGGCAATACGGCTGATTCTTTTTTATAAGTACCTTGAAGTATGTAGATTAATATATAAAAAAAGTTTACCAGTCTATCGATTTCCCAAATTATAAAAAAATTATTTTTTTTAATTCTTCAATATTTCACGCTGGGAGGAAGGTGGAGAAGAATAAAATTCCTAAAATTTACAAGAATTAAAAGTGCCGTATTTCGTAATTAGGAAAAATTAATTATCCGTATATTTTTTTTATGGAACAGACCTCCTAAATAACAGTTTCCATCCTTCGAAAAATTGTTTCAATGCCACCTTATTATACAATATATTTTTTATTGAGATAGTTGGTTTTTTATTAGAATATAATATTCATATTATATATGAAAAATTTGCTAAAAATGATTATGTGCTATGACCAAAAAAAATTCCATCTTAAAGCCGACACTTTCCTCTTTGAAACGCCGTATTACAATTATTTTTTTCTCCAAATGGCATTAAAAGCGGCCTTTTAATGACACTTGGCAGGCAGAAAAGTCCACTTTTACTGCCTAGGCAGAAAAAGTTCGTTGCTAGGCAACCTTCCAAGTAATAATTTAAATCAAACTGGTTATTAAAATTTACAATGACATTAAGAAAACTCAAAATGATGCTGATGATAATAAACTTGTTTTATTGCGTGGAATTGGAACAAATTTGAAGAAAAAATTATATGTTTCACACGGCAGAAAAGCAGATTTAATGCCTTGGCTGGCACTAGCCGCGGCATTAAATATTGTGCTTCTATGCCTAGTAAAACAAATAACTAATATCTACATTATAACTGTACAATAGTTTATAATGTACTCCGCCGCGCTTCCGAAAATAGAGTCACGCGGATGCGGAACACATACTCAGTTTACCGAATTTTTTCCGAACAAACCATTGCTCGGACGAAATAAACGCGGGAGACTTTTTTTGTTGCAAAGCACTTCCCCTACACGGTGGTAATTTTTATTTTTCTCTACGTTTTCCTCCCAGCGCGAAATATTAAAAAATTTCGAAAAAAAAAAGCTTTGTGATTTTTTTTTCTAATTTGGGAAATCGATAGACTGGTAAACTATTTTTTATATTAATCTACATTTTTTAAGGTACTTATGAAAAAAATCAGCCGTATTGCTAATTACTTGAAGTTGTTACCCCTATCGTCTGGCTTATAGGTAATGGCCGGCCTCTGTTAAATAATGAGCTGACCATTATACAGTAAGAAAGTTTCATTTGTAAAGTTAAAGTGAAAATTTGGTGAAGATTTGGTAAAGTGACGTTACCCTTCTTCTTACTTCTTCTGTAACTGATGTGGGCCGTTACAGTAAACGCATCGCATTTTTTGTCAAGGTCCTTCGAGCCGGATTAAATCAGCCTCTTCAAAATAGTACGTATATATGTCGTCAAAGAACTGATTTTGTCGGCGCACTTTAAAGATCTCTGCGGTTGTTTTCAAAATAAAAAATAAAATAAAAAAGAATTTGTCGAACAATGTTTTATTAAAATATTAAAAAGCAGTAAACGTCATATATAAACCTTTATATTTTAGTACCTCTCAACACATGTCATTCTTCGCGATAGCAATTATTTTCCAAACAAAATTGATTTTGACGGAAAAGATTTATCGGTATAGAGATGGAAGAGTTGCTGGCTCATAATGACAGCTTTTATGTCCTAACAATCGAGAAATTAAATATTGTATAGCGTTTTACAAGTCGAATTTTGATATATTGAACTACAAAAGTATGTATGGGAGGTTTTAATTATTGTATTAACAGCGGTATATTACTTTTAAAGTCGTTATAGACAGATCAATGTAATTGTGATACATTTTATTTTTTTAAACAATAATTTAGTTGAAGTGAACAAAATAGAATGGAATTTTGGTTATTTTTTGGCGAATCAACGCCCTAAATCCATTATGACTGTGAGGTCTCAAAAAAAGACTATACGAGGTCTCTTAGGGCGGATTGTCTTGAAGTTAACTTTGAATTTAACAGTCAAATTAACTTTAGCTTTTAAAATATTAGTTTTATAAAAGTTCCATTTTCAAAAAAAAAAGAAGAAAAAAAAAGAAGAATAGCCTGGAGCATAGAGAAATATTCTCTATGGCCTAGAGTTTTGGCATTTTGACTTTAGTTTTAAGGTCTAGTTTTGATATGTCTGTTTGGTGTATTTGTTATTTCGTTCCCAGTGTCGAATTTTCATTTTATTTGTTCCTGTCTGAATGGATAGACGAGCCATAAACTTTTCCAGCGAGGAAATTGAATACCTTCTATCATTAGTGTAGTTCTGTTTCGTTCCACACAGTGAAATGGTCCAGCCGATTCCTAAATATCCTTCCTCGCCGAGTGCCTTCAACAATATTCATAGCATCTTCTTGATCGTCGGTTAAAAGTTCCTCAAAAATATCTTAGATATTGTTTGTTAACATTGCAAAATTCAGAGAAAATAAAGTAAAAGCAATCAAAATATTCACAATATAATTAATTAAGGTAATAAATGCCAAGTTGTTGACAGAGCCTCTTTCACCCGACAAAGTTAACTCTGCCATTTTGAACTTAACTATAACATGTGACGTCATTCTACAAGTTAACTTTCAGTTATATGTCAAAATAGTTTTGTAATATCCACCCTTAGGGTGGGTATTATAAAACTATTTTGACATATTGCTAAAAGTTAACTTGTAGAATGACGTCACATGTTATAGTTAACTTCAAAATAGCCGAGTTAACTTTGTCGGGTGGAAGAGGTATCGATTAAAGTTAACTTTAAGGAAAAACCATGTGTTTCGTGATTATTTGATAGTTACTTTGTTCTGTCGGTTCTGTCAACAATTTGGCATTCATAACCTTAATATTCTCAATATTGTGATTGCTTTTAGGTACTTTGTTTTCTTTTAATTTTGCAATGTTAACAAACGATATCCAAGATATTTTTGAGGAACTTTTAACCGACGATGAAGAAGATGCCATGAATATTGTTGAAGGCCCTCGGCGACAAAGAATATTTAGGAATCGGCTGGACCATTTCACTTTGTGGAATGAAACAGAATTTAAAAACCGATTTCGATTATCAAGAGAGTCCGTACGCTTGTTAATGGGTCACATTGAAGTAAATTTACAAAGAGCAAGTATTTAAATTACTGCAAGATTATAATTTTCATCATCATTCCATGCAGCTTCTTTATCTTTCCACAAAACAGTGTCACTTCTTTTGCACTCCACAATGTTCTTAAATTCTTCCACTAATAATAGAAGAGATTCAATTTCCTCAGTGGAAAAATTTATGGCTCTTCTATCCATTCAGACAGGAATACAGGAACAAATAAAATAAAAATTCGACCTGTGAATTCGACTCTGGAAACGAAATAACAAATTCACAAAACAGACATTAGAACTAAAGTCGAAATGCCAAAACTCCATGCCATAGAGAATATTTCTCTATGTTCCAGGCTATTCTACTTTTTATTTTTCTTCTTTTTTTTTGAAAATGAAACTTTTATAAAACTGACATTGTAAAACCTAAAGTTATCTTGACTGTTAAAGTCAAAGTTAACTTCAAGACATGTTTATAATACTGGTTAAAAACTGCAAAGAGTCCCTTAATAAGCTGGCAAGAGACAACACAGTGTCTCTAGTATGGGTGCCGGGACATGAAGGGACTGCTGGTAATGAATTGGCGGACCAGCTAGCTAAACAAGGCTCTAAAGGAGACTTTATAGGTCCGGAACCGTTCTGTGGAATCACAAAGGATTACATAAGAGGGGAAATCCGGAACTGGCTAGACAAAGAACACCAAATTAAATGGAGGTTGACAGAAGGTCATCTTCACACAAAAAGTCTACTGAAAAAGGTAAACAAAGAACTCTCAACCAGTTTATTGAAACTGAGCAAGAGACACTTGAAGACAGTAACCGACCTGGTTACTGGACATTGCACTCTAAGGAAACATTTGTACAGAATGGGAATAGTCAGTGAACCTTTCTGTAGGAAGTGCGAACTAAGGGATGAAACACCTATTCATATATTCTGCTCATGTAAGAACTTAGAAGGACTCAGACAGAAGCATTTTGGAAAGGAAACTATACAACCATCAGAACTACTTAAAATCCCCCCAAATAAGCTAGTGGCCTATATAGAGGGCACGAAACTTTTGGAGTGGAAGTAGATAACATTGGGAATGGTACAATGACTTAGGTCAAGTGCCCGGGCTGTTGAGCACAACCCAAACGTTTGAATGAATGAATGAATGAATGAATGAATACCCGCCCTTAATAAGACAAAAATTCAATAATTGTGATTTTTATTTTTCTTTAGAATCGGTTACTATTTAATTTTAATTAAGGAGGGTTTGTTCTTGAAAAAAATGAGTTCTTACAGGTGTTGATAGATACCTTTCGAATTATTATCTTCATTTTCAATAGAACCCTTTAACTTTTACTCATTTTTTTCTTATTATGGTTTTTAATTTTAGGTAAATCGTTTTCGATAACGATCACGATTTCATCGAGCCCCCCTCAAGTTGCGACTTACAATAAAGCCATAAAAGTTACCGTAGATGGGCCTCGTGAACCTCGTTCAAAAACCAGTAAGTACCTTTTTTTGTTTCAATATTTTTTGTTGTTGTCTTGTAACATTTACTTCACTACTTCATTATTTAGCTAATTAACATTTAAAAAATTAGATAGAAGTGGTTATTTTGATTAGTTAATCAAAATTGCAACAAGTCATGTATATCATTATTTTATTTTAAATGAAGAAAATTGATTGGATTGGTTTAATTATATAAATCAAATGTCATAATTTCACTACGTTTGTATCATTCTTCACGTATTTTTAGATTATTTATTTTTACAAAAATTCTCTTTATGTTAAGTTGTCAATTATTTATGGCACCTTTGAATTAATAGTATGTGGTGAAGATTATTATTATTGACCGAGCGAGGCTTATAAATGTCTTCAACACCATAGTATATATACAATTTTTTCCACTACTAGCCAAATTTAGGACAAAAATTAAAAATAATTCACAAACGAACCACGAGAAGCGTTTACCCCGTCGCCTGACTGACAAGAACACTGTCAGTTTTCGATATATTATGAACGTACCCGTTATGTCATCAGTCATTTTTGGTTGAGCGCGAATTTTAAACTAATGGCATTTTTATTTAAATAATTTTATCTTGATAGGTAATTTCAAGCAGCAAATATATTAAAGACAATCTCCTGGGTATACAAAATTATGTTGCACAATTACTATTCCTAAATTCTCAAAATATTTGAATTTGTCCATTATTGACCTAGGTTAATAATAAAAAAAATTATTAACCACTAAGGGCGGGTTGTATCGCAGTTGGTTACCATTTGATTAACGCTAACCACTGGTTACAACGTGTTAAGTCGTTGTATCGCCCGCTAACAAGTGGTTATACGTTGGTTAAGACTAGGTTTTCTAACTACTTGATATCTGCTGGTTAACTTCATGTTTTGTCACAGAACGGTTATTTTATAAGCGTTTTGTGTAGTTTGATGTATTGACATAGAGAGGGGATTTTTGTGGGGTTATGCAGTTACCGTCTCTAGGATTCTGTATTGGATGAAATCTAGTATTGCATTATACTTACCCATAATTTGAGACATTACAATAAAATAACCCTAATATCTAAACTCTAAACTGATTGAAAATATACTAAATACTAATTATTAATAAATAAATCTAACATAAGCTAACTTAATAATAATAATTATCAACAAAAACTACACAACTCAATTTATATTTAGGTTGAATTTTAAAAAGTATGCTAATATCACAATATAACATCAATCACGATCGACAAACAACGTCAAAGTACAACATGAAGTTAGGTAACAGTTCTACCAACACCACAAAACTCTCAGTTACGTGACCAGCAGCTAACTATCTGCGCGGCAACTCAACAACTGGTTAAAAGTTAACCATTTGTTTCGTAACCAGTGAGTTACCAACTGCGATACAACCCGCCCTAATAGAGAAATTCAACTACTCAGTAGGCTAGAAGAAGCAATTATTGTCAACTTCACAGCTAGTAGTGGAGAAAAAATTATAGTAGTATCCCAATAATCCCGATAAAAAAACAAAGAGTATTCCGTATAATCCAAAATCCGGATACTAAGGAACCATGCACTCTGAAAGCTTGGGAAAATTTCCAAGTATTTTTCAAGGAAATTCACGCCATAAAAAAGTGTGACCAGTTCAATATAGACAAAGGATATAGAAGGCAAAGGATTATCATAATGTCGGAAAGTCAAGCAGCCATTAAAGCACTGGGCTCTTGGTGCAATCAGTTCCAAACTGGTAGGAGAATGCCTAGGTAAACTCAATGAACTAGGTTAGAGCAATATTGTCCTTACTGTGGATTCCAGGACACACTAGAATAGGAGGAAATGAAATAGCAGCTGAACTTACATTGAGGGGGACTGAAACACACTTTTGGGGACCGGAACCCTTTCGCGGCATCATATCTAATGTAATATTGGAGTAAATAAGCAAAGCTAAGAAAAAGAGAAGATCCGACCATTGGAAAGATTTGTAGGGCCTAGACAATCAAAGAATCTTCTGGGTGACTACAACGCGTAATGGGCACCTGCTCAGAATATTGGAGGAAGAAGATTCTGTGGTTTGGAAGAAGAAACCTCCATCCACATATTTGCGAACTACACAGCAATTCAGAATCCCAGGGCACAACAATAATTGAATAGAAGAGGGACATGTACCAAAGTGAAAGCCTAAAATTCCTCTGGGAAATGGGAGGAGAGGAGCTACTAGTCTATGGAACTTTCCTCAGAAACTGAGTAGAAGAAGGGGGCACAATATATCTTCTAGATCTGAATAGATATCACTCCAATATATAAATACAAAGTTTCACTTCTTTATCTCCGAATAATGTCATGAAATTTTCACTAGTTATACCACTAGAGGTCAAATTATTTCCGGACATTTTTTCGAGCTCATGAGTATTAAGACGAGGGATAATTTTCTAAAAATATTCATGAGCTCGAAAAAATTTTCGGATTTAATTTGACCTCGTGTGGTATTAGGTAAGAAATTTTCACACCAAATGTGTTTATTTCCAACAGCATCAATTTTCGTCTTCATCAAGTACTTGCAAAGACAATCCCAGAATCTCTAAATCAAGAACAAGCAACTTCCAATCAACCTGCCATATATAATAATTGCGTTTTTAAAATAAACAGTAATCATAATGGTCCAAAGAATTTAAAGAACATCTAAGCTCTAGTTGAAATGAATCAAAATTATCATGTGAACAAATAAAAATTAGATTGTCAAAAATAATATTCTGTCATTATAAACGTCAAAAAAATTTTCCAGTATAATTCGCTGTTGGGTACCCACCAGGAAAAAATTTCCACTAAAATTCATCAGTTGCGATGGTGATCTGTCAGAAATACACGTTCTGATTGGTTAAAAATTACATGTGTGGAATTTTCAAAAAAATCACATTTTCAAATTAAAAAGTCTTGTAAAATCCAAAAAACTATGAATATTGAACTGAAAGTTTAGGAGAGTACTGTCAAAAGACCAATCTACTAGAATTAAATTCACAGTACTATAACCAGAAGGGTTTTCATTTCAAAAATCGTCAAAGTAAAATTATTGAAACCTTCTACAATTCCGAAAAACCTCTCGTGCTCTCCAAAAATGTTCTATAATTTAGGTTCACACACAACTTATCCTTTCGTAAATATTTTATGAAACCGAAATTTTCTTTGTAGCTAGAATATAATACGATTCCCACCGATTTTCTGAAAATAAAAGGAAAATATTCAATTGCACATGTCGATATAATTAGCCACACATGTTTTTTTTTCTCCTTCGTCGTTTCTTTTGACTGATTTTCTAAATAAATACTGAACATAGCTGGTGAATAACTGATGAAATAAATTCTACCTTATTGTAGGGTTTAGTTAGGCCTGCTATTGTATTTACACCCCGAAGTAAAAAATATTTTTTCCGATCGCTATAATTTTCTGCACGCAATGAAGTACGTTGTATATATATATAGGTTCATAGATTCGATATTTTTTTTCCGATTCGTCAAAATATTTGATACAGAGTGACACACTTCGTTTATATTTACGATATTTTCAAATTTTATTAATTATAAAACAAAAGTCAAGTGAAGTACAGGGTAATATGTTATATCGGGGCTAGTACTAAAGTGCCACCAAGATTTAGCTAACGCCTCGGCAGATAACAATATTATCCAGAGGTGGGTTAGAAGGCACGACAGGAGTAAATGTAATCGCATTGCCGATTCTTTAGCCAGAGGAGCAGCTGGACTATAAATTTTAGGGCCCAGTGACACGTACGGCTCAAAGACTTTGACAATTGCGAAACTAGCCAAAAGTTACACATGCTCAATCCCTTAAGACATGGGATGGATCCAAAGGATGCAGTCTTGCCAGGATCACCCTTGGCGACCCTGGGAAGCCGAAGAAATATTTGGCGATGACCAGGAAAAACCTACGTTCAACAGTAGGATTTCTGACTGGCTACTGTCAACTAAGGAAACACCTCCATACCATGGGGCTAGTGGTCACACCTCTATACGGGATGTGTGAACAGGAAGATGAAACTGTCAGGCATGTCTTATGCGAGTGTCCGGAGTTATCGTCAATAAGAGAGTATGTGTTCGGTGAGTTTTGGCCTACACCTGCCGATATAAAGGAAATGTCTCCTATTGACATGTCCACCTTCCTCCTCCTCCACACTCGTGAGAAAAGTTGAACTTTCCCCACTTGTTGCACAATATACTGTTTTCCTCTGACATCTGACAGGAACTGCGAGTGTAGAAAAAGTATAGTGAGCACCTAGCGTGAAAACATCTTTAGTCACTTGTTTCAAAAAGAAAAGCACGTGAGTAAAGCAACGTTTTTGACACTAGGTACTTAATATTCCATTTTTGCTCCACATTTGTCGACTTTAATATTTCATTTGAATATAGGTGGTATAGTTTGTTTCTTATTGTCTGACAGCACGCGAAAAGGTCACAGATGCTAGTCAGGTAGTAAACCATAAGCGTCACCGTTCATCTAAGGAATTTATTTACTATTTAATTTTATACCCGATTTGATATATAAAGGTAATATGTATTAGTGCAAACAACTTGATAATTTCCAAGAAATATTACAATAGGGTCCTACTAGGGATTGTCCTAATGACTACTTAGAAATTTTGCAGGTATATACGGTGAAAGTTGGTCTCGCCCAAATTTGTATAATTTGTTTTGCTCAGAGTCGCTTACGTTCCATAAGTGTTAACTGTGTTGTGAAAAATGTCTTCAAGTTTCACCCCAGTAAAGTGTAAGAGCGTGCTTAGCTTACAGACGAAGACTGTAGTGTTAAATGTGCATGATGGACAATGCCACTTATCATTCGCGATTAACAGAAAATCTTCCATCTACCTCTTGGAGAAAAGCTGATATTAGAAACTGGTTAATCGTAAAAGATATACCATTTGAAGATGATAATTATGTTGAAAAAAGAACTTTTAAAGGTTGCTTCAGATCACAAGCTACTATTCAAAAAGTTTTTTAATGACGAAATAGCCAAGAATCGTGGGATAACAGTGCTTCGTTTGCCGCCATACCATTGTGAATTAAATGCGATAGAGTTAATATGGGCCCAAATGAAAGGTTATGTAGCTAGACATAATAAAACATTTAAAATGAAAGATGTTCGTGAACTAATGAAGTACTCATTGACAACAATAACTGAAGAAAACTGGAGAGATGCTGTGAATCATGTAATTAAAGAGGAAGAGAAAATGTGGGTTTCAGATAACCTCATAGAACAAACTATAGAACCGATAGTGATCTCTCTCGACGAGTCTTCTGATGATTCTTGTATGGCCAGCGAAGAGGATTATATAGATTGAATTTTATATTTCCTATAAATGGTATGTTTACTTTACTTGACATACATTAATTAATTTAATTTAATAAAAATGAAAATGTAACTTGTTAATAGGCCTGAACGAATGAATTTTATTTCAACTGTAATGTCGACCTAATCTAATTAAATAAGCAGAATAAACTAATATCGTAATCTCCGCCACTGCCGCAATATTTATCGTTTATCTGGCATTGTTCAGTTTTATTACCATATTGTATTTTGAGCTGAAACAGGGATGTATATATAACCAATACAGACACCTACTTGTTTTGCATTAGAATTTTAGTATTTACTTGTAAAATTCTTAGGATCACTCTGTAAAAGGTGAATTTCTATTTGAATATTTAATGAGGCTACGGTGCTGTCAGACATTAAGAAATAGAGTATAATTAGTTATTTACGCACTACTGTAGAAAAAATTATGTGTTTTTTTTTCGAGCGTAAAGTAACATTGCCATTCTTTCTCAAGCAGCAATCTGTTACTTTAGGCACTAAATACACAAACAATTATTTTATAGACCATAATAAACAATATTTTCAATTACATTAATATTTATATAGATATAAACAACATAATAAATAATTAAAAATATCATCTTTTTGGGATAAAATTTATGTTATGTGACCGACATAACACTAAATCCTGAAACATGAATAATTCCACGGAATTAGCCACTTTTACAATTTTAATTAACGTTCGCGGTCAACTCTATAAATCGAATGACAATATATATGTATTCGGATTTATTAAATTTAATTTAATTGAGATATTCATAACATTAATAACGCAAAATGCGAATATTTTTACTTTGATCAACATCAGGACACACCGCAACGAATCAAATTTATTTTGCGGTCGGTGCTCTATTTTCATGTCAAATATTGAAAACTCATCCAGTGACAAAATACGCCGTTGGAAAGGTGACTTCGTGTACACTGCAAAAACTCTAAATTTCTACCTCTCTATATCCCGCTACTACTCTAAGACGCCATATCCAACTTGACCACACTGTTACCTTATATTACTCAACCATGATCTTCTTCTTCTTCTTCCAAGACACTCCACGTCCGTATAGTTTGTCTCAAAGTATATCGTCTTCGCTTTTGCCGGCAATCATTAAATTAATGGGCCAATTACTGCTATAAAAGAGATCGCCAGTGGTGGACCATTTAAAATTATCTTAAAAAGGATCAAATTCATGAATATTTATCTTTTTGTATTTTTATCATACATCCTAAGTAGAGAGGGAATCGTTAAAAAAAAACACCTCCTCAATCCATAGAAATCAGACAACCTGGGACATGCCACAAGACGGTATGATGAAAAAGTATAACTTTTCAAAGAAATTCGTTACGGAATTAAGCAACGTCCTACTACCTCTGGTAGTAGGAGAATGGATACTCAAGATGCTCTCTAGTAGAGCAGTAAGTATCAATGTAGAAGACATCACAGTAAGAGGACTGGTCATGAGGGGATGTCCACAAGGAGGAGTCTTTTCACCCCTTCTGTGGAACATAGTCCTAGACACGCTGATTAATCACCTCAACAACAATGGATTCTACACAATTGCATACGCAGATGACATAGTTATCTTGCAGACTGGCAAATTTGTGAACACACTTTGCGATAGAGCGCAGGATGGGCTTACATTAATTGAAACATGGTGTAAGGAACACTTACTGTCGATCAATCCCAGAAAGACTGAGATGGTACTTTTCACCAGAAAAAGAAGTTTATCGGGTTTGAAATCTCCGAAATCTTCAAAAACAAACTATACTTTTCGGAAGAGGTGAAATACCTTGGTATTACCCTCGACAGGAAACTAACATGGAACTCTCATCTACACAGCAGAGCAAAAAGAGCATATGTGGCTTATGAGCAGTGTCGGAGGACAGTGGGACGCACATGGGGTCTGTCACCTCGTGTGATCACCTGGATCTACACTGCAATAGACCCATGTTAACGTATGGAGCAATTGCATGGGGACCGAATGTTTTGCAAGCAACGTCCATCCAAAAATTAAATCAAATACAGCGAATGGCTTGTTTAAACATCACAGGAGCCGTGAGAACAACACCAACCGCAGCAATGGAACTAATTACTGGTCTGACCCCTCTGAACTTGTACGTCAAGGAGATTGCGTTAATGGCCATTGTACGATTGCGCATGGCTGGTGTAAGCCCCGAAGTAGGAGTGGGCCAATTGAGGTTAAGCCTATGGCAGGAAGCGCTTACTGCGTTACCTCTGCTGCAGGCAGCCAATGATGCAATTGAACCCAGGTTTTTGTTTAACAAAACCTACAAAATACAAATAAAACAAAACAGAGAGCCAGATGCTGCAAATGCTATACGCATATATACAGATGGTTCAAAAATGAAAGAAGGCTGGGTTTACTCGAGAGCACTAAGCCTAAAGATTAAGTGGGGAATGGGAAACAATACCAGCGTGGTACAAACTGGCTGGTATCTCAATTGCCACAAAATAACTAACCAGAATAGGAATTTCTGTCAAAAACATAACAATCTGCACTGATAGTAGACAAGCCCTATTAGCCTTGAACAGACAACGTGTTTTATCGGGGCTAGTACTAGAGTGCCACCAAGATTTAGCTGACGCCTCGGCAGATAACAATATTATCCTGAGGTGGATTAAAGGGTACGACACTCTGAAAGCTTGGGAAAAACCCCAAGTATCTTTCAAGAAATCCACGCCTTAAGAAAGTGCGCCCAGTTCAATATTGATAAAGGATACAGAAGACAAAGGATTATCATAATGTCGGATAGTCAAGAAGTCATTAAAGCACTGAGCTCTTGTGTAAACAGTTCCAAAATGGTGTGGGAATGCCTAGACAAACTCAATGAACTAGGCGAGAACAATATAGTCACCTTTCTTTGGATTCCAGGACACACTGGAATAGAAGGAAATGAAATAGCAGATGAACTAGCAAAGAGGAGGACTGAAATACCTTCCTGGGGGCCTGAACCCTTTTGCGGAATCAGCCCCAATGTAATATTGGAAGAAATAGGTTAAGCCGAGAAAACGAGAAGATCTGACCATTGGAAAGATCTAGTAGGGCTTATACAATCAAATACTCTTCTGGGTGACTACAACCTGTTGAGATAAGTAAAAGTAAAACTTCTCTAAGAGTTTTAGCGGGGATCCTAACGGGACATTGTCGCCTGAATGGGCACCTGAAAAAGCTCAAAATAGTGGGGGGAGAAGAATGCAGATTTTGTGCCATGGAAGAAGAAACTTCCATCCAGGGACTTTCTAACTGCACAGCACTTCAGAATCCTAGAGCACAGCACCTGGGAGATTACTGGATAGAAGAGGAACATTTACCTAAGTTGAAGCCTGTAGACATCCTAAAATTCCTCCTCTTAGTGAATGTCACCCCAAAATACATACATACATACATCATTTCTCTGAACTTTGAGACAAAGTATATCTCGAATTTTTGACTGATTTTTCAAAAAATTCGATAGTACTTAGGTACTTCTTTTGAAAGTTACAGTAGATATTTTGTCATTGAATTTAATAAATTTTTTTCAAGTAAGGGAAGGGAAAATGATCATTGCATTCTACCTTCCCCTTGACATGCTTACTTTTTAAGTTCAACTGGTTGTCTATACAATTTTTTCCAAAAATCTAAAGTTATTCTACTAATAAATACAAGACTAGTTTGAATAAATCCAAGACCTCGTATAGTACATTCAACAGTCTTCTTGGTGCGCGTCATCGTTTGTGACGTATATCTGGGTTTTCGGTATGTCGTTTATTTTATTTGCTATTTTGTCATAAAGCTAACCTTAAATTTGATAAATGAAATCATCAGGATCGTATTCAGCCAAATTCGAAAAGGCTAGGAAATTAATAATTACCAGCTTCTTTTTCTAACTGGAAATACTTGAAAAATTTCAAAATGCTGATGTATCTAGGCATATTTTTGTATTATTTAAATAAATATAACAATAAGATTAATCTTCACTTTGCATAAATATGTAATAATTGACCGTAAACACCAAAGTACAGACCAGACGAAAATTGTCAGTGGGACAATAGAAAAAAACGTAAGACACATTGCCGCTACGAAATGTACGTCTGCATTCTATTTCGAATCAAAAAGGTTATTATATGAAGTCTATACGAGTTGACAACAAATTTCATTGACACACAATAATATTTCAAGAGTGATGCGTAATATAATGACGCCACCGAAGGGCTAAATACCATATAAAGGGACGTTGTGTCGTTGAATAGTGGCAGAACAGTTGCCTCCGCACTAGGTGTTGCGGCATGAGTTAATTAGGACAAATCATTAACAGATGTCGGGCCATCAGTAAACGGAAAATTCTACAAATAATTTAGTATTAATGGCGTGGGTATACTGGGGGAGCGGAAGGGGCGATCGGAGGGAGGAAATGATGCATGGAGGGCTTAATAACTTCCGTAAATAGGTATACACAGGATGATAATGTTAGTTATGGAAAATGGAATTTATGCGGGTAGGTAATTGACAAATAATCAGGTTGAAAGCTGATTTGGATTTTTTTTTAATTTATACGAGGGTTGTGTTTTTTATGTTTTGAAAAGTATTCTCCACGAAAAAAATTGCATTTTTGCATCCTTTGTGTCCAATTTTGGGAGTAGTTGACTGCGACTTCTGGGGACTGAAAAGGTTGAAAATTTGTTATGGCTTAGGTCGAAACTGTATGAGGATGGTCCATCTGTATCTGTATAGTAAGGAGGATGAGTGTAGGCTCACAGCACTTAGGCCACATGTGACCCATTGTACATCTTCCCGAGGAGTTGTCCTCCTAGGCCATCGTCTATCCGGTCCTTCCCAGGAAGGTGGACAGGTCACTAGGAGACATCTCCTTTATATCGGCAGGTGTAGGCCAAGACTCACCGAACACACACTCTGTTATTGACGATAACTCCGGACATTCGCATAAGACATGCCTGACAGTTTCATCTTCCTGTTCACACATCCTGCATAGAGATGTGTCCTCTATCCCCATAGTTTGGAGGTGTTTCATTAGTTGACAGTGGCCAGTCAAAAATCCTACTGATAAACGTAGGTTTTTCTTGGTCATCGTCAAATATTTCTTCGGCGCCAGCTTCCCATGGTCGTCCAGAGTGATCCTGGCAAGACTGCATCCTTTGATTCCATCCCATCTCTTAAGGGATTGAGCATGGATGTAACTTTTGGCTAGTTCCGCAATTGTCGAAGTCGTTAGGCCGTAGGTGTCACTGGGTCCTGAAATTTTTAGTCCAGCCGCTTCCCTAGCTAAAGAATCGGCAATGCTATTACCTTAACTCCTGTCGTTCCCTTTAACTCACCTCAGGATAATATATTGTTATCTGCCGAGGCTAAGTCTTGGTGGCACTCTAGTACTAGCCCCGATATAGCGCGTTGTCTGTTCAAGGCTAATAGGGCTTGTCTACGATCAGTTCAGATTGTTATGTTTTTGCCAGAAATTCCTTTTCTAGTTAGTTCTTTTGTGGCAATTGAGATACCCAGCCAGTTCTGTTTGAACCACGCAAGGATGGTCTAAAAATTGCTCTAAAAAATTCACAATTCAACCCGAATCGAAAGTTACTTGTAATTTCAATAGCAATATCTTCCAAACACTCTGTCGAACCACTTTGTAGATCTTATGTGTCATTTTTTAGATGGTTTCTACTGTAGAGATGTTCAAAAAGCACCTGAGAGGAAGAGTATTACGTCATATTACGTCAGCAACACTCAAGACCACCCCCGTATTTGTGAAGTAGATTCATTTTAGCACTCACAATTCTTATAAAATTAAATTGATTCCTCAAAATTTTATCTAGATATTTTTAGTGTTATTATCGTGAAATTATCTTCTTTTATAGCCTCTTGTTTAAAAAAAAGGAAACTATTCTTAAAAAGGTCCAGATGTTTCAATAACTATCTCCTATAACGAACTAATTTCCGTTGTATCTATGTTCTTAAAAACCCTTCTATATATCTCTACATCGTCACGTACAAAATGCCATATTAACGCTTCTTACATTATGGAAATATCTAAGAAACATAATAAACTCAAATTTACTATGCTTTCATGGAATTTCCATTCATAATCCATGTAATTCAAGTTTTTCGTTTCCATTACCCGATGTCTGGTGCTTCTTCCCATCCGAATCAATGAAAAAAAATATCTATTAGTCCGAAGAAAAAAATAATTAAAGCCAACTCGAAAGAAACATTCACAGGGCCGGCTTGACAGTAAATTTTGACGTTGAATAGAAATCATTCCAGAATGAGATCACTGCCAGGTGTGCCATATTGCATTTTTATTATTTTTATTATTGAAATAAAATACCAGTATTACAGTGATTATTCTACAGTCAGTATGACAACCAAGTGACCTACACCACATGTCAAAATATACAAACTTCTACTCCTCATAGGGGGACCCAGCACACTATTTCCTACCTGTCAAAATCAGGTGCTCTGGTATGGTCTATTGAGTATCTTACGAAATTAGAACCTTTATTCGGAAGCATTGAAGTCATTTTCGTACAATCTTCAAACTCAATTCAAGTGCATCAAAACGTCTCAAATTGCGCATACGCATCAAACTTCACTGGTTAAACTATGGTTCTTCATAAATTTTTCTCTTATTTCGTTTATTGTGGCACTAGTACATTTTATATTGTCGCTATTTTATGTCAAATATAAATGTTCATTTTATATATTTATCTATTTCTATGGTTTCGGCCACAGAATTACTAGTGTATAGTTCTGTGATTATTATAGAAACAAACACAACTGACAACACTTGACAGCTATTGACAGAACCTCTACTGTCAAAATAGCTCGCTAGAGATGATCTTTTTTCGCATTTATGTAGTTTTTGTTGACTATTTTCGATGATTTGTATAATATAACTGTATATTTTGAAGTAATTTTAAATATTCAGCTCAATTTTAGTGAAAAACTTAATTTTTACGATTGAACTCATACGATTGCTGCATAATTTTTCGACGACTGGTATTCACCTACGCATCAACACCGGTCCTGATTGTTAAAGAAAAAAAAAGCATAGAAGGTTCGAACAAATTGATATCACAGATAATTTGTGAACACTTGTAAATTGGATTTCAGCGTTCGTGATACGAATTGGACTTTGATTATAACAGATCAAGATCAGGAGCGGTACGTGTATTATATTACTGATTATTTACGAATACGTAAAAGAAGTTCTTGCAACAGTAGCGGTACTATAATATTTTAATTTCTCAAATTTTGGTACATTTGTCGTTCTCTACCACTTGTATGTTATATAACAAGTAATATTAAGGAGGCGCATGGCTTCGGACCTCCCGAACTTTTGAACTGCGTAACGAACACTATGGTCAAGAATTGGGGCCCTGAATCTTCACGGTCACGCGACTCAATCCTTGATATGGAATATCTTCTTCTATCAATGGAAGAGACACGAAAAAAAATGCATTAGTGTTTGTCTTGTGCTCAAGAATGACTACAAAACATACGTACGTAAGTATTGTTAAAATTGCACTTCAGTTATCGTGAAAAGAGATAACAATATAATGGGCTCGTTCCATGAATTTCAATGAAGATGTCACAAGGTATATTGGGTATCAACTAAGTATTTGCAACTAATAACGCCAGTCTACTAATTCAAATAAAAATGAAAAAAAATATTGAAATTTGAATTCCTGTGGTAAACTTTATAAGTAGACTAGTTATCTTTTTTCTTTCACATCTGTTAAACAGAAACGCAAAGTACTGTCAAAACGTACTCTTTCAAATGATGCTCTCATAATCGGGTGCCTCTTATTAAAAAGGTAACTCTCGCGTAGTCAAAGAAATTTGGAAATATATATTTTAAGCTGTAGTTTTCGTCATGACGCTTTCAAAGTAGAAAATAAAATGTGACGATGATATAAAATGATATATCGAAACAATTGTCATTTCTATTAGAAAACTAATATAGTGGAGTTATAAATAAATAGTGTGTTCCATTAAAAACTGAAATGAAAAATCACTTTTAACATTTAGGAGGCAATGCTGTAGTGAGCGTTGAAGAAAAAGCATTCCACAGTACATTAGATGTACCTATACTTATAAAATAAAAAAAATAAAAACTTTAAATCTCTAGTATTACCGATTTAATGAAAATAAAATGTTCTCTATGTAGGTTGAGTTGTTTGAAAGACATGTGATATAACACACACGCATAAATTGCGATACCCTAAAATAGGCATGATGACAGTCACTAAGAATCACTGAAATATTGATTGGATATAACTATATAAGATACAGAGATTCTAAAGAAATCACTTATTTTGATTTTACATGTATGATTACATTTATTTTAGAGTGACGTCGTACTTTCGCAAATATCTATGATCCGAACATCTGTTTTGAATTCACTTTGTTGTTTGTTGGCTTTGCTTGGTTCATGTGTCAAGTGTTTGAAGTTTGACTCATAGAGAAATATAATCTGTCTATGGTTTGACTTTGACGACTTTACCACAGGACACAGATCATAGATAACCTATCGACACAGATCACTTAGGGTGTGTTCATAAACTTACTCCGAGTTACATCTAGAGTTACGCGAGAGTTAAGTCACGTTGTTTTTGTTGGATGGCTGATCTATCATCTAGAGTAAGTAAATAAACGATACTGAGTTAATCTTTAACTCTGGGAGTAAGTATGTAAACGCACCCCTATAAATGGTATTTACGAATTAATGATGTCATAGACAGACGCCATTACTGTTCTAGCGTTTTGGCGCATAATTTGGAATATGTTTTTTAAAGTTGAATTTTTCCTTTAAAAAACTTTTTTTCTTACAGAAATAACATTTATTGTTGATAAAGTATATACGTGATAAGATCGTGGAGCAGTTTTTCAAAATCAGTCATCATGCCTATTCTGAAGAATTCGAAACTCGATTTAGTTCCGGATCGCTTATTCTTCTTCTTTTTAGGGGATTTTGAGTAGGTACCTCCTAAAACAATAACAAATGCCATAACCTACAAATGCTTTGTTTATGTGGTTTATTGTTTTGTGTGTTTATTTATTTCCGGATTTTATTAAAGTATTCGTGGTAGTGTTTTTTATTAGTTTTGTCTTTTAAAAAGTAACTAAACAGAAGCACACTTTCTACTAATAAAATAACACAAACAACTACTAAAAACTGAACGTGGATGATGTCAATTGACAACTGTCAAATTTTTCTAGTCGACTTTCACTTTGTCCTAATCAACTTGGATAGTCAATTAAGATTTAACAACAGAACGTACTTTGAATCTGGCAACAAGGGCTTCTGCCATTGGTTTAATTAATGCGGTATATGTAAATCTGAAAAGATTTTTAAAACTAAATTTCATAACTTTTTGAGATAAATATCGTTATCATATAAAAAGATATGTTATTCTTAACCCTCCTGATATGTATTCACTTGTTAATTCACATCCATGAAACTAGCCCATTGACACGTGAACAGCTGATTATCACTGATACATTTTGAGGTTATTTGATTATTAATAAAAATATTCCTCATTGTAACGCCACTGGAAATAAAAGTTTAAAGAGCGGACGATCTTTTAAGAAGAGAATCCCATCCAGTAGTGATTGCCCAACGGCTTTTATGGCTAATTTACTAACCTACCTTGTTGCTACCGTATATTTTGGTTTCTTCTATTATTTATTTGTTGATGATGATGATGATTTTTTTATACCATATTTGAAAATCTTATTAAAGAAAGGAAATCGTAAAAGCGATGGATTTCGTTAAATTATACGTTGACCATCAATTTATGTTTGACAATTAAACTTGAATTCGGATGGAATCGCTCAAGCATTAAAAAGTATATACTACCTATTAATGTTAATTAGTATTTTCAAATTATAAAAAAAGCTATTGGTATTTATTAACATGGTCTACAATTATTTGATGCGACACATAAGCTTAGGCACATTATTAACACGTGCTATTAACCTTAACCTCTGTGCTGATGTTTTCGTGTTTAGATGCATTTTCATTTATATTCTGTAGGTACCTGCTAGTTCATGGTTGCCCAGTCGTATTTAGTTTATCTGATCATAATAGTATAGAAAATTTACTTGGAGGTAAATTTACCCTCCCTAAGTCAATGGCCAAATTATTAATATGAAATTCTTAGGGTTAATATCTCATTTTGTAGGATGCACTATCGTACTTTAACTTTTTTTTTCCAATTTTTTACTTCCATTCCCAGCAACACTTAAAGCCGCGTCCACATTAATGTCGAATGGTGTCAATCGACATGGTCGATCGACAATGCCGATCCAGTCTGGATGGTCACCCGACATTGTCGATCCATGTCGGGTGGAATCGAATACAAATCCGAACCAAGTCGGTACGGATAAAAGGAAGTTTGGACATGTCGAAGCATGTTGTTCAACATGCTGTATTCCAGATTTAATTCATCAACCTCATCTTGCAGTAAATCCTTTATAAATTCCTGTGTACGATATTTTTCCTACCATTGACGAGGTTCTTCCTGAAATCTTTGAGGGCGACGAAAACGCTGTTGCTGGTCTCCAACAAATGCAATAATTATTGCAGCAGCAGCTGCCACAACAGCATCTTCTGAATCACTCATAATTAAAAATAGTCTAACATTTGTTTGGAGACATTCTTCGAAGGATGTATAAAAGCCTTTGAATGAACCAATCCTGGTACGCTATGCCAGAAGTCTAAAACCCTTCTTGCCGTCCAGGTATTTAGTGTTTGTTAGGCAAAACTTATTGAGATGCCAATTGTAGGTTCTGGTGTGATAGAAACACGTGCAGCTCCCTCCCTTGCAAGAGAGTCTGTCTTCTCGTTTCCTTCCATGCCAGAATGGTCAGGGATCCAGACCAGCAATACTTTATTGAGTTCTCCTATTGAGGAGAGTCTTTTTTGGCAGTCTGAAACCAATTTCGACGTTACACGGTGAGACCTAAGTGCTTTCAAAGCCGCTTGGCGAGCGGTATATAAGAGACGAAGTGCTAGTTCACAACCCACTTCATCCAAATCAGCTTGCATATACTCCGGGAAGGTCCACTGATTCGGCCCTTCACCAAGTGGTTGGCAGAATCGAAAGATCATTGGACAACAAAGAATCCACCCTGGGTATATTCATAGATATCGAGGGAGCGTTTGATAAAACAACCTTTCCAACAATTACCCAACAACTCAACTCCAGGAATGTACCTCTGGTAGTAGGAGAATGGATACTCAAGATGCTCTCTAGTAGAGCAATAAGTATCAATGTAGAAGACATTACAGTAAGAGGACTGGTCATGAGGGGATGTCCACAAGGAGGAGTCTTATCACCCCTTCTGTGGAACATAGTCCTAGACACCCTGATTAATCACCACAACAACAATGGATTCTACACAATTGCATACGCAGATGACATAGTTATCTTGCAGACTGGCAAATTTGTGAACACACTGAGCGATAGAGCGCAGGATGGGCTTAAATTAATTGAAAAATGGTGTAGGGAACACTCATTGTCGATCAATCCCAGAAAGACTGAGATGGTCCTTTTCACCAGGAAAAGAAGTTTATCGGGTTTGAAACCTCCCGAAATCTTCAAAAGCAAACTAAACTTTTCGGAAGAGGTGAAATACCTTGGTATTACCCTCGACAGGAAACTAACATGGAACTCTCATCTACACAGCAGAGCAAAAAGAGCATATGTGGCATATGAGCAGTGTCGGAGGACAGTGGGACGCACATGGGGTCTGTCGCCCCGTGTGGTCACCTGGATCTACACTGCAATAATAAGACCCATGTTAACGTATGGAGCAATTGCATGGGGACCGAAGGTTCCACAAGCAACGGCCATCCAAAAATTATATCAAATACAGCGAATGGCTTGTTTGAACATCACAGGAGCCATGAGAACAACACCAACTGCAGCAATGGAACTAATTACTGGTCTGACCCCTCTGGACCTACACGTCAAGGAGGTTGCGTTAATGGCCATGGTACGATTGCGCCCGGCTGGTGTAAACCCCGAAGTAGGAATGGGCCAATTGAGGTTGAGCCTATGGAAGGAAGCGCTCACTGCGCTACCTCTCCTGCAGGCAGCCAACGATGCAATTGAACCCAGGTTTTTGTTTAACAAACTCTACAAAATTAAAATAAAACAGAACACAGAGCCAGATGCTGCAAATGCAATACGCATATATACAGATGGTTCAAAAATGAAAGAAGGCTCAGGCTGTGGAGTTTACTCGAGAGCACTGAGCCTCAAGATTAAGTGGGGAATGGGAAACAATACCAGCGTGGTTCAAACAGAACTGGCTGGTATCTCAATTGCCACAAAAGAACTAACCAGAAGAGGAATTTCTGGCAAAACCATAATAATCTGCACTGATAGTAGACAAGCCCTATTAGCCTTGAACAGACAAAGTGTTATATCGAGGCTAGTACTAGAGTGCCACCAAGATTTAGCTGACGTCTCGGCAGATAACTACATTATCATGAGGTGGGTTAAAGGGCACGACAGGAGTAGAGTAAATCGCATTGCTGATTCTTTAGCCAGGGAAGCCGCTGGACTAAAAATTCTAGGACCCAGTGACACCTACGGCCTAACGACTTCGACAATTGCGGAACTAGCCAAACGTTACACCCATGCTCAATCCCTTAAGAGATGGGATGGAATCAAAGGATGCAGTTTTGCCAGGACCACCCTGGGCGACCCCTTAACAGTAGGATTTCTGACTGGTCACTGTCAACTAAGTAAACACCTCCATACTATGGGGCTAGTGGACACACCTCTATGCAGGATGTGTGAACAGGAAGATGAAACTGTCAGGCAGGAGATGTCTCCCAGTGACCTGTCCACCTTCCTGAGAAAGACAGGATGGACAATGACCTAGGAGGACAACTCCTCGGGAGGATGTACAATGGGTCACATGTGGCCTAAGTGCTGTGAGTGCTCCCTACTCTACAGATACAGCCGCTTGGCTGTCCGAGAAAATTTTAATTTATTTGGCACTTAATCACCCAAAGATTTCTTCGCTTTGTCGCAGTTACCAACGCTACTTGGTAAGAAACAGCAATACTGCACTTATTATAAGAGTCATATTTAAAAAAAAATTCGTATAGATAAATCTTTTTAACTTCCCTGTATATTGACGAAACGCTCTCTCGTGTAACGTAGTATAGTTAATGTCGTTTCATATTATATGCATACAAAGAATGTACTAAAACTGAAGAAGAATAATAGCAGGTAACTATAAGAAGTCAATACGACAAATAAGATGCTAAAAATATATTGGGTGTTAATAATAATTACTTCCTGTGATAACAAAACTGTGATTACTTACGGTAGTTAATAGACCATTGTAAACAAACATAGGTTAACGGTCTTATTTGTAAATGTATTCCCGTGAATTAATTTACCCAGTTACCCAAAAAAAAGTGTAAAGACTTAACGGTGTATTAACAATTCTTCATCATTTTAAGCGTTTTTTTTATCATTAAATAAATTAATTTGAATAGCACAATGTCGAAGAGGTTATTGCCTGGAGAATTCAATACAATACGGCTTGGACATACTTTGTTATTAATTATACGGTATGGCCCAAAAGTATCTTTAAGCTTTAAGCACACTATGCCGCGATTTGCCGTTTGGCAATACCAATTGTGAGTTACCACTTTTAGTCAAACACCCTATAGATATTTTTTTTTTGAAAAATATATAAATATAGAATTTCCAAATCGGAATTTTAAATTACGCCTTCAATCAACATCGAAATTCATTCAAAAACCGTTTAATAACCGTAAATCACCATTTTAGATAATTTATTTATATTTGTCGGGTAATTTGTTACAGGAAACACGTAGGACACAAATTACAAATCTATAAAACATCAATTGGTTCAATTAGTAGTCTCATATATTATTAACCCGCGTATACTGACTAAAACAAGTGTTAGCTTTACAAAACTCATCATATATTGGTGAATGTTCTACAACTGAATGACAAAATTCTCTGAGGCCTTCTACAATACGTTACAGGTCATAATACAAGATTTATGTATAATTATAAACCTTAAACATATAGTCAAAAGCGCTTTTATTGTGCGGGATCAAGGGTCACTAACCATATGTATCAAATTAGAAGACACAGAGGTTACCAAAATTTGAGATTACAAATACAACCGGAGAAAATAATGATGGTTGATGATTCCTGCACACTGGTTGACGAATTTCCACTTTTTCATTCATTCTCGAAATAATCTATCAGATAAAAAGCGTTTTCGATTATTTACTTTTGGCTGCTAGTAGCAGCTCGTAGTGACTGAATTCCGTTTGTTTATTATCGGGCGTGACGCCTAGTCTTACCTTCCCCTTGCCCCTCAAGCACATACCGAAAAGTATGAGCTTCAAGCCACGGACATTAAATATTTGACGTTTGTCCGGTTTGACGTTTATTTAAAGGTTAAGATTGTGCCGATTACGATTTAATACGATTTAAACCTTACTAAAAATATCTAAATATGCAAAATTTTATTATCAAAAACATTATAATTGAAAACTGTTCTTCTAACAACACAGGAAATTCATTGGCATTGGCACATGTCAGGTGGTTTTGAGGATCCTAAAAAATCGTGTTCGTTTTGCTTAAAAGTCGTGACGACTGAGGCGTCACGCACAAAAGCTTGAAGCCCAAATAAACGAAAGCAACATTAGTACCATTTTTTTGCTTGAGGATGCAAAATACCGGAAAATTGCTTCTTATTATTTATATTGTCAAAGTGACATAACTGACATTTAAATAAAAACATCGCTGGTGAAAGACTTTTTAGAACAGCTGAAAACTACATACCAACCTTTTTTTCTCCTGTCGAAATTGCATAAGTCTGTCTTATTCATCTTACGGATTTTATTTGGAAGTTATGATTAAACGCAATAGAAGAAAACAAAAACGGAGAGTATGTCTTTGTTGAATCGTATGATGAGACTGCATTTGACTATAGTAGGGTTTATACATGAATGGTTGAGTTAATGCTATACACAAATTGTGACCAGTTTCTCCTATTTTGTGCGAGCTCTTTCCCTTCCTTCCAGTTTTTGTTATTTTTTCCCATGATACCAGCTATAAGATCTTCCAATTTTCTTTTAGACCTGCTTCTAGATCTCCTTTTTATTGATTTGGTGCCATATTAACTGTCTCGAGTTGTCCATTGGTACCATATTTCCAAACTACTTTAATGGGAAAGACCACTAATTTTCAAGAACGGCAAAGATTATCTCCATGCCTAAAATCTACTATTTGATGATATTTTTGGAACTTTATTGGAACTTTCCTTACGTCAGGTTATGTTTGAGCGACCAAGGGTCGCGACGCAAAAGATCTGACCGTTACGTTACGTTACGCTACGTTATGTTACGTTGCTTCGTTATGTGCCTTGCTTGCGTGCTTGTGCTCTCTCCTTAGTCTCTCTCTCTCGATTACGAAGCAACGATTCATATGCTCCGGCATTCGAACCCGGTCCGCCCGCGTGGAATGCGAGCATTCTACCACTGAACCACCGATTAAAATTCTATGCAAAGCTGGTATTCGCAGTGCTGGTGATCTACTTGAATTTGTTCGGATACATTTTTACCATTATCTCCGTAATTTTTTTGCGCGATTGATCTTTTTTGTTCATTTCGAAGAAAATTAAATTATTTTATTCGGAATTTATTTCAATATGATCGCGCAAAAAATGGTATGAGCATCTCGAACGTTAGGGGTAATTACAACGTTTGCATGTTGATTCCTCTCGTAAAATTGGACAAAATGATATGAGGATTTAGGGGTCTAGCACATTTACTTTTCGAAATACAGGGTGTTGAAATTTTGAAAACTTGAATGTTTTAATTCGATAACTTTAAAATGGATGGATAAATTGATTTGACATTTGGCAGATTGTTTTTAAATGTAAAAGGGCATATTTTGATAGAAATAGTAGTTTGTGCAACTAGTGTGAATATGATGGCCATATTGCACGAGGACGAAGTTCCATTGCGATATGGACAATCCACACGAGTCGAACAACATATTTTTTCTACGACCCACTTAAGAAAAAATCTAGAAAATAAAAATTTATATAAACTGTAATATAACTTCAAATTGAAAATTTAACAATTCAATTTTATGTTTCCACCAATTTCTTTGTGGTAAACGTACGGTTCTTGAATGTCCAATTTGTATAATGCTACGGTTTCCCTTTTTAAATATACGATGCTGTTATACGTAGCTCATAAAGGGTACCGTACCATTAACTATCTATAATAATGAATATTCTGCTAAATATTTCAAACGTCTACCTGTTGTCGTTATTAATATCAAGCAGAATAATTATTTAAAAATAAAATTAACATTAAAAAAAAATCATTTTCACGGGGAATCAAACCCGGTTCTACCGCGTGATAGTCTGGTTTGCTTACTATTCGGCCACCGAGGCACATGCAAATTGTTTTTCTATAACGTCAAATGTATTACATAATTTTTGCTTAAAAGGAAATACTAAAGTTCCTACTGTGTGTCCCGCGACACGTTCTACCTTTTTTACTTGTTTTATAATATGAATAATGTATTAAATTGGATAATGTTCATTTCAAACATAAAATTTTACGCGCCATTTGTAAAGGCTGCTATTATTGGTGTAATACAGTATGACATATTAGCCCCAAAACACCTCTCGATCTTAAGCTGACTAATCTTATATGCGCAGTAAATAAAACCCTTCACATAGAAGCTACGCACTTGAGTCGTCTAATTTTCAGCTAATCCTAATCGTTCTAATGTCTGGGGTTAGTATGTCATAGCACCGCCCATTGGTTTCGAACATTTTTGATGTCAAACCACTAGCAAATCTGTTCTAATACGATTTTGACATGTAATATTGTCTGGACACTGGACCAATATCAATATTAATTGATTGGAATATATTTGCAAGGATTCTCTCTCAGTGGTCTATTGAGGTTCTATAGTGTCTTGACATATTTTTAAAGCAGCAGTTTGGAATAAATCACTAGTGCGAAAAAAAAAATTCGCAAAAAGACATCATATTTTTGATACGTCCGATTTATTCGCCTGTATAAATTCATTCTTTTATTCGTTGGGGTTGGTTGGGGAAGCGATATTCTTGACCGTACGGATCTTTCAAGGTCTTACGAATTTTGGTAATATTGCAAATAATGTCATTTGCATTTGGTAGTCTTGACCATTCGCAAGACCAGCGATCAAGCTTGTTTTACGAGTAGTATTTGCTGTTCGTAAACGCCTTGCCCGTAATTTCATATAATTTGCAGGCTATATTTTGGTTTCTAATATTAAAAATAATGATTTGCAAACTCAAAAAATCTTGAGGATGATCCAATTAATCGACCAGCCTAGGTTTGGATGATTTATTAATTCCAATAATATTTGTTCCATAACGCATTAGTAAATCTTCCCTTTTTTGATGAGGTATTCATCTCTGAGATGTATTCATCAGATGAAAATAGTGAAAAAACTAAAGTATATCACCTGAGCCAAGTTAATATCCCATCATTCATGATCTGATAAAACGTAACACATAGGAAGCCACTTGTTTGACTGCGGGTTTCTTTTATTTGTATTATCTGCTATCAAAAATGCTTTTAACTAAGTCCTTGTGAGTTCAGAAGCTGGTACTGACTTTTCCCATTTTGGGAAGATGTTCCGTTGGAGTACTATGTGTAGTTATGTGATCAGATCGGTTACTGTCTTCAAATATCTCTTATTCAGTTTCAAGAATCTGTTGAGAGTTCCTTCTCTACTTTGTTCAGTAAACTCTTAGTAAGAAGGTCTACCTCGATTCGAATTGGTGTTCTTTATCTAGTTCCAGTTCCAGATTTCTCTTTCCTTTCCCAATAAGTCTTCTTCAGAGCCATCTAAAGATACTATACGATCTCTTTCTATCCTGTTAAGAGATTCTTCACAGTTTTTTACCAGTCTAGACCTAGTGGTTGGTTTTTTAATTGATAACTTAATGCAAAGCCTTCAACAATCACTAATCCAAATGACCAAACCACCAATTTTATAATAAAAATTAATTTTCGATGTTAAATAAATCGATGCTACATCGAAATGAACCCGTAACGTGTCCCTAATGTCCTTATTCTAGGATTACATTTGAAATGTTAGTGAAATACGGGAGAAATTCAGTTGCACACACAGACACGCATATAGAAACCAATCACTGACAAATGCGTCAGATTAGCAATTTACAAATCTGCTATTGCAACAATTACTGGCTCATTATTCTGTAAGTAATTACCCCATTTGCCTGGATAGAACTAGTGTGTAGCTAGGCTCTGGTGCTTGACCGGAGCTCATTATTATCTCCCGATGCAAGAGTGCTCTAAATCTGATGGAAATTTCGTTACATTCTGTACGAGTTTACTTCGATTAGTAAAATGTTTCCAAATTTATTAATTCAAATATTAAAAATCACACAGTGAAATTCTAGCAATAGATGTGGCAGAATATTAATTATCATTCAAACGGTTTATAAGTTTTGGAAAACATTTTTCAAAAACAGTGACCGTTTAACTAAGAAGCAACGACTACTTCCCGGGCTATAGGCCCCGACGGCTATTGAATTACACTTCAAAGTTGAACGGTGTTGGCATATCTACAAGATTTTTAACACAAACCATTCTGGTTTCTCAATTAGAAGGGAAAACATAACCTATAGATCGGTTTTGGGCGCCTTATCAGTACAAGGTATATGTTCTCCGTCCGCAAGCTCTAAGAGCCTAATCACGGACTGAAGAAGACACCAGGGTGAGGGATCTCTGAATGCGCGAGGGTGCTGCCACATAAAGAGTCCTGTCTGTACTAACATTCCTAATTTAGTGAGAGCCAGAATGGAAACTGTAATTCCGTTAGTGGTAGTTGCACATTCTTCCACATATATCAGCGCTCACATCCTAACGTGTTATCTATGATCCTAACCTAACAAGTGCAGACCAACATCTTCTTTTTCGGCTGTTAGCAAAGTTCACAACCATCTGAATTGTGTTAGAGGTAGTGACGGGACTCTCAAGGTGGCGCCACCCGTACAGATAGAGAACGCCACGGGTCAGTCTCCCATCTATTAGTATTTTTTTGTCTATGGGAGACACCAAAATCACAATCAATCTTCCAGTAACGGAAGTGTAAAAGCTGTGACAATAGCGACATCTTCATCTCCAACTGCAAACGAAAATTCATTATTTTAATGAGTTGGATGAGTCAGGATAATTCTACGTAATCTTGGACCTGGTTTTTGGGTAGGAGTAACAAAAAAAAAGAATTTAACAGAACGAATAGCACATTATTAAAGATCCTGGTGAAAAGCAGGGTTTTGTTGAAGGAGCGAATTAAGCACGAAAATTCTTATTTGCCCTCAAAATAGGCATTTGTTGCTTTATATGATTTTTGATTTAAAAATTCAATTTACATATTAAATCGAAATGTTTCCAGCTCATCTTTAATTCATTCTATTTATGTGGAAAACATCTAATAATAGTAAGTACAAGACAATGAAAGTACTTAGAAACATAAAAAGGGGGAAAACCCGAAGCCTTGGGACTGATCTAACACAAAGTTTATTTTCATTTACACAGCTGATTTCACTTTTTTTATTTATGTTTGTTAATTGCTCTGGCAGTATGTTAATTGAAAAATAATATGACTAAATCGACAATTAGTAGTGCTGGAGATAACATTATTTATAGGAGGTTAACTTTTTATTTGACACTGAGCGGGAGTCTAATCCTTGCTATATATAGTATAGTTTGTTCAACCATCCTTTGCCGTTACGTCATAATCGGTGACGTATTCTGCTCTTTTACGTTTGTCTTATATTAGTTGAATGTTATTTTACACTTAACCTCAAAATTATAATTAATGACATATTTAAGTTAAGAATTGTTTTCAAAATATGATGACAACTGAATTATTGTCAAAAGTAACAAATAAAATTTACGTCGACATTAGATAAGAAATACGTCAATGACATCATAGTTCCGTCTCATCCATTTCATGAAAGAGAGATCAAGCTGGACAATGTATGATAATGATAATGATAATGATAATGATAATGATAATGATAATGAT
>CAJUYH010000983.1:81727-106217 GCA_910591685.1 Galerucella tenella | reverse complement strand
CAGCCATTTCATCAATCCGTCTTTGCACAGAATTATTACTCAAAGGAATTTTTCGGATAATATCTGCGGCCGGTTTATGAAGCACAGTAGTGCTTATTGCTGGCAAAATTAACTCTTCTCCGATGTTGTGTGGTTTGCCTTTTTGAGCAATTAACAAAGAGATATTGTACGAAGATCGAAGTCCGTCGTCATCTTGCTGAGCAGCCACCGAAAATAGTTAGTTTTGATACACTTGGCTGAGTATTATGCTTCTTCTCTAGGTCTTGAAAATATGCTACATTCTTGTCTTTCTTATCTGGATGCATTTTATTCAAATGATCTTGCAGTCTTGAAGGCTTCATTGCTTCGTTCGAAAATGTTTTTAGACATAAAAGACACAAAGGCGACGACGGGTTTGTGGGATTTTCAATAAATCCGAATTTAATATATTCCGCAAAGAGTATTGCCGTCTCTTCTTTTTTACTTCCGACATTGTTTTGTTTTGAGAAATACGTAAGTGTTGAAATCAAGTACTGCTTATCTATTATGCGCGAAACCGCAAATGAAAATAAAATAAATTTACGTCGTTTATATAGGATTGCATAAGCTCATAAGCAGCACGCACCAACAGGAATAAGACAAACGTGCATAAACTCGTTTATATCATTTGACGCCCAATCGTACTCGACAAGCAAGAACAAGTATTATAGAACCAGCCGATTGATACAGGAATGTAAAAATCGGATTATTTAACAAAAACTTGCTAAAACATGATTGCCCGCGGTCTATTATATCGAACCGAGTTTGAGCTATATCTTAATTAATATTAGTTGATGTTCACAAGATGTAGTCGAGAGTCGAGAGCTCAGTCGGTGTCTAAGAGTCTTCCTAGCTAGGTAGATGAAATTATAAATCGACCTCAAAGCCCTACACAACGCCCCCTTTTTTTTGGGTCTCTTACCGCCCCCCTTTAGGCCTACAGCGCCCACAAGGGGGCGTTATCGCCCACGTTGGGAAAGACTTTAGTCGAATCCATATTGAGATATTGTATTGTTGCTTGGGGTGCTTACAAAGGAAACTAAGCTTGTTACAAACTTTTCGAAATACTTTACTAAAAATTATATTTGAAAAACCTTAACTTTTCGGTACTTAACAATTATTTAGTGAAGCAGATATCCTAAATGTCCCATAGATCGTAAGCATTTAATATATAAAAATACTGCTACCACCCCATACTGAATTATGTAGTAAGACCTTCCAGGCACTTCAATTCAATTCCAACACAACTGAGGCAAATACCTATATTGGAGTCATTTGAAATTAATCACATACAGGGTGTCCCACGACGAATAAGACAAGTAATATATCAGAATTGTGCAGTAGTGGATACTTATAATTTTTGGGGTGTAAATTAGAGCAAATGTTGCATCTTTTCTTGTTATTGTGTCACCCAATGAGTTATTTGTTTTTGGTCACGTGACGTCGCATTCAAAATTATTAATGGGACTACCTGTATATTTGTGCCTTTCTGTGTTCCTCCCGGTAAAACAATTCCAACTAACTAGCACACTTGGGGTCTAAATTGATTAATTCAAGAGCTACAGGTACTTGAAGGATTGTAAGTTAAAAAATTCATAGTTGAGTCCCCTGTAATTTTCGGCAATCTCACATTCGTACGTAATGATTAAGACAAACCAATATTGTCTTATTGGCACTTTTGTCATTATCATGGCAAACTTGACAATAGGCAGTCTTTTTTATAAGATTTGCTATGCTACTTTTTAATCGATATTTAATAGGTAAACAAGTTTTTGTGGAAAACAATTTTATGGAATTTTACTCTATGATATACAGGTCGTTCCATTACTAACTTTCAAGTATTATTAAAAATTATAATATTGGTTCGTCTTGATCATTACCTACGAATGTAGGATTGCCAAAAATTACAGGGGATTCAATTATGAATTTTCCAACTTACAATCCTTTAAGTACCTGTAGCTCTTGAATTAATCACTTTAGACCCCAAGTGTACTAGTTAGTTGTAATTGTTCCATCGGGAGTAACACAGAAAGGCACACATATACAGGCTGTCCCATTAATAATTTTGAATGCGACATCACGTGACAAAAACAAATAACTCATTGGGTAACACAATAAGAAGAAAAGATGCAACATTCGCTCTAATTTACACCCCAAAAAATTATAATTATCTAGTACTGCCCAATTCTGATATATTACTTGTTTTAATCGTCGTGGGACTGTATGTAGTGGAAAATAAACTCAAATTTTTTAGAAATTATAATGTAATTTCAGATGATCCATTTCAAGTGTAAAAAATTGAAGATATTCACTTTTTTTCTACTCACCTCTTGTTGCTACATGAAAAAAACATTAATTGATGAAAAATTAGTTATTTTTTTTCCTGTTCCTTGTTTTTTTCTTTTTTTTGTAACCAAATGAACCGAAACTAGCAGAGGGAGCAATAAAAAAAACCGACAGTTTTGTCTAGGTTACTTGCTCTTTTTTTTTTCATCACTCTTTTTGATATGACTTTGATATTTTTATTATTATGTATATACATATATCTCTCTTTTCAGATTTCAAAATTGTTTATTCCGATACAGATTTTATTCTAAATTTATTGTGTGGTTTTTAGTAAGGTTTCTTATAATTGTCCCTTGCATTCTAAGATATTTCATACTCACTGTTAGTCATTCAAATCCACAACTCGCATTCATAATTTGTCTGTGTAGATACCTATCTATATCCAAAAGATATTTGAATATTGACAAAAAAAGATTTAACTACAGACTTTCACATGCGAGACAAATGATGGGGTGTTCATTTGGAATGCTAGCTTCAAAATTCAGTATTTTTGAATCCTCTATTGTCATGTCTCCTGATAAAATTGAGAATGTAATCAAAGCTGCTTGCGTGATACATAATTTCATTCGGATTGAGGAAAATATATTTGAAGAGCCGGAGAGTGTATAAATGTAGCTGCTTTTGATAATTTAACGCATTTACCAGATATAGGAGGAAGAAATTTAAATCAATCAATAAGAGAAGTAATATTTGATAGAGATAAATTTGCAGAATATTTTTCAGGTATACCTTAGCAGAATGAAATGATATTCAACAGAGATGAAAAAATATAGCATATCAAAACTTTATTGAAATATAAAAATATAGTCATATGTTCTTTAAGCTGGATCTATTGATCAACATAATTTATCCATAGTGAATAGTAAGTTTAGGAGAAAAACAACTGACACTCAAAAGCTTTTGACGCGATGAAAGCACTCCTATCATGAAGTGATTCAAGGCCCTGCCTGAAGGTTTTGTCAAATCTTCCTCCAAACTCTCTAAAAATAAATGATTAGAGGACTTAGCCTTTTATTTCAAGATATTGAAAGAGACTTGTCTCCTCTTTTTATCCCTTGCAGTGTATGATAATTGTAAATTACTATTAAATTGCTCTGCCGAAGGCTGTGTGCTGCCACTGTCATATTCTACCTCGATAACAATTTCTTCAGTCTTTAATTCCTTTTCAAGGACTCGTGTGTCTAGGTACAATATATAATGTTCAGTTGCAGCTTTTGACTCTTGAGGGTCACTAATAACAAAATTACTTACATGTTCCATCTTTAATATGATTCACTCACCCAGTATTTGAATAGAAATTACTTTTTGCCATCGAATGCTTTTTTAAAAATAAAAAAGCATACAAATATGGCCATTTTACTTTGCAGAGGAACCAGATGCTCCATAAGTATATTGTTTTTTGTCTTTATATGTGCCCCTCAATATTTGCCAATTGGATTTGCATAATTTAGCTGGAGCTTATATCTCATATCAAATGTAAATATACTATATACTTTTATTAAAACATACCACTTTTTGTTGGAAGTTGTTCTGCAATAGATCGCCAACATTTTCCTGCTATATTGGAATAAGATAAGTCTTGATTGGTCGTAGAGGTCTAGTTGATCCCCTACTAAATCTATTAACAAATATATTTCCTCAGGAAACCATTGTTTTTTCATTTTTATATCATTCGGAACTGATACATATTGAATTTTCAGAGCAAATAAAGACTGTACAATTGAAATGGTATTTGATATCTTGAAAGTAAAAGTGTTTTAGAAACTATATGTCACTTTATCTGACTTCTTTTTATAAACTATTGTTGCTATGAATACGTAAAATAAAAACATATAGTAAGTGAGTATATGGCTAGCTACAATACTTTCCCTTTTTCATTTCACTTTATCTATGCATATAATAAGATGAAAGCTAAAATAAAATGAAAATCAAAATTGCTCAGTGTCTGAAGAAAGTCCCATATTTCCATTCAAACTCACTAGCCTTGGTCTTGGAAGTGGCTTGGTCATAATGTCCGCTATCTGGGCTTCTGTTGCGATATGTTGAACCTCGAGAACACCTTCCAATACCTTTTCTCTAATAAAAAATACTTCATTTTTATGTGCTTCGTACGATGATGGTACTCTGGGTTATGACAAAGTCGTATAGTTGCCTGAGTAGGAACTTGTTTTGGATAACCCATCCCTTCATATAGTCTCGACAGCCATATGATTTCCTTAACTGCCTCATTTGCTGCTATAGTGTATCTATTGTTAATGTGATGACCCATATTTTTAATCCCTTTGAAGGAAAAAGCCGCCAAATGGCGTGCATAAAATTGTTTTATAAATTCAGATATTGTGAAATAATGCTTTTCAAATGTAATTCAAATTGATATAGTGGATTAAAATTAACCTGCATAAAATTTGTAATACAATTGAAGGTCATCACATTAACATTAGTTATACTATACTAGCTCTGCCTCAGTTGTTGATGTAGCAGTCAACTGTTACCTTTGACTTATCCATGAAAATGCACCTCCTGCATATGTAACTACAACACCTGAAGTGGAACGACCAGTTCTATTGCAACCTCCAAAATCTGCATCGCTGTAGCAATCCAACTTGGTACTTCCATCTTATCTGTAACATATTCCAAAAGTAAGTGTACCTTTTATGTACCGAAATACTCTTTTTAGTCTAGCTACACCTTCTGTGCTTGAGCAGTCTAGTGTTCTTGACAATACACTAACAGTGTAGGCTAAATCTGGTCTAGTGCCAACCATTAAGTACATCAATGCCTCTACAGCTTCTCTGTATGGAAAGTTATGAATTTGATCTCTACTTTCTTGATTATATGCTTCTAACTTCACCATAGGCGTTGACACTGGTTTGCATTGACTAAAATTAAAGCGATCTAATATCTTTCTTGCATATGCTTGTTGAGAGATTTTAATTGAACCGTCTTCAAAATGTTCAATTTCAAAACCTAGGAAGTAGGACGCTGGCTTACCAGTAATTTTGAATTCATTCTTCAGTTCATTCAGGAAGAATGCCGCTTCTTTTGGATCATTAGCCATTACCAAACCATCGTCCACAAACAATGCCACCATTAGTTTTCGATTCTGACAAACTCTTATATACAGACATGGATCAGCTTCACTCGCCATAAATCCTGCTGCTTTGAGAAAAGTGTTGAACCCTTTATTCCAACATCTTGGAGCCTGGCGGAGCCCATATAAACTCCGTAAGAGCTTACATACTTTATTGGTCCCATCACTATAGCTCTCTGGCTGCTCCATGTACATATCTTCATCCAGTTCACCATATAAAAAGGCTGTGCATACATCAAACTGCATAAGATTCATATTTTCTGTAGTTGCAATGCTTAACATGGCTCGTATCGTGTTTAGTTTAGCAACTGGGCTGAAAGTCTCATTAAAATCCACTCCATACTTCTGGTACTTCTGGCTGGAACCTTTTATTACAAGTCTTGCCTTATACTTGTCTATTGTACCATCTGGATTTATCTTAACTTTATATACCCATTTAAATGATATTACTCTGGATCCTTTAGGTAGACTTGTTAGCTCCCAGGTATGGTTTTCTTTCAAGGATTGTATTTCACCCTCCATTGCCTTCTGCCAATGCTCTTTATTCCCTCCACTCAGAGCGTCTTCATAAGTTTCAGGTGTGGTGACTTGAAAAACTTTTTCTACTCCATACAAAACGTAATCTTCTAAGAGTGTCGGCTTGGACAACTTTGAACGGTCTCTTGAGCTTCTGGAAATCTGTGAGAGTGGATTTTCGCTTGCCTCTGCTTCTGGTTCAGACTCATCACTGCCAGACACTTCTTCGGATTCTAAATCAGCTTCTTGAGCATTGTCCTTCTCATTAGATACATCTTGGTCGGGTGACTTTCCTTCAGTTTGAACCTCTATGTCTTTTAATAGCAACACTACAAATTCACATGGATTTATCTTCTCTTCAAATATGACATCTCTGCTAATAATGACTTCATTTTCTTCTTTTACCCATATTCACGCTCATCTCCGTCATACCCGATTAAGTATCCTTTTATGGATTTTCTGTCCATTTTCTTGCATTTCTGGGCAGGAACGTGGGCATAGCAGACTGAACCAATAATTCTTAAATGTTCTCCTTGGTTTCTTCCCTAACCAAAGCTTGTAAGGACTTACACCATCCACATATGATTTGCCTGTTCTATTTAATATAATATATAGGGATGTTGTTACAAACTCAGCCCACATAGCCTCTGGAAAAACTACATTTTTATTAGAATATTTAAAAGTTCTTGCCATTTCAATAGTTGTGCGAAAATCCCTTTCACAAATTGAATTTTGCTGGGGTGTGTAGGGGGCTGTTAGTCTCTGTGTAATTCCCTCTGCACTTAGAATGTCTCTAATTTCTTTATTATCCATCTCACCACCATTATGGCTTATCAGTTCTTTAATGGAATGGCCTACTGTTTTTGCATGCTGAAGAACCTTTTTCAATATTTCTTTTACTTCTGATTTTTGAGTCATCAGATAGTCATATCGAAACTTTGTATAACTATCCTTAAAAATAACCAGATATTTCTTCTTGGAAAATGATTCTGCAAAAGGTCCACATACATCTGCTGATAGTAACTCTCTGGTTTTGTCGATTTTTTCTATTTCACCAAATGGTAGCCTGTGCGCCTTTCCATATACACACGGCTCGCATAACTGTTTTTCTGATTTATCTGTTTTCATATGATGCAACTCTTTTTGCATTTTTGCTTGCACGTGTCTTATATCTTGATGGCCCCATCTCTCATGGTACAGCTGCAGTCTTTATCAACAATGCTTACCTTAGGATTTTCTTCAGGTTCTAATGATTTTATTGTTGCTTTGAATAGTGTGCCACCGATTTCTCTGTTTCCAGATAGTATTAGCTTTTCCTGATTTGAAAGCCAACACTCTGTTGCTGTAAATTTGAATAAACTTCTTGGATTTTTATCTTGTGCTGCTAACACAGAAAACAGATTTCTACATAGTTTAGGAACATACCATACATCTTTAGGTAAATATAATTCTCCAGTGGTGAAGTTTTTTACTTTAATTGTTCCACTACCTACAGCAGGTAGGACTTCTTTTCCTGCTGATCTTATAGCATATGGCATCTCAGACTTCCTAAAATCTACATAATACAAATCGGTTTTGTAGCACCATTCTCTATCCACCAAGTAGATAAATCTGTAGGAATGTCAACTGAAAGGGCTTCTATCATAAGTCCTGTATTATCAACGGATAAAACTTCTTGAGTTCGTTTTGATCTACCATCCGACTTCCATTTTTGACAATCTTTGACCCAATGTCCAACAGAATGGCAATAATTACACTTATCTTTACGAGAGCTACTTGGATGTTGAGTTTTAAAGTTACTCTTATTTTTAACTTTATTTTCAGTCCTGAAATTTTGATTTGAATCTGCAGCTAAAGCCTCCTGTGAAACAGAACTCTCTCTTTGTTGTTTCATAAAATTTCTTTTAAATGATGAACAAAGTTGAGTTGTCAAATCTTCAAAGGTTTTATCTTCATTCTTCAATAATATCAACTCGATTTGGAAGTGATGAAAAAATTAGGCAGAATAGATAGAGTCTTACAAACCAACAGTAGATCAGGTAAAGCATTCTCGCCTTTTGCTTTAAGACCTATGTTTAATTCATTCCAAAGAGCTTTTAATTTTGCGATGTGCATGGAAGCATCCTCTTCATCATTCCAACTAAACGCAAAAAAATCAGCACAAATCTTGTATAACTAAACTTTTGTCGATGCCTCAAACTGTTGCTTCAATGTATTCCAAACCCCAAACGCAGTCTCTTGATCCATTATTTTCTGATAAACAGCATCAGTAACAGAACTCGCAATCATGGACTTGGACTAGCAGATCCCTTACTTAACGTTTCCATATTGGCCAATCTGACTGACCTTCTAAAGGTTTCACGTGTTTGAAAAATTCCATTTTATTTTAAGTATTGAGTTTGGCTATACGTATATACTTTAAAAAATAACACACTCGAAAATATTATTTTGGCGTAGTACTTCAGACCAACTACACAATTCTTGGTAACTTTCATATTTACTCTGAACCAGCAGTTCTTAGCTTATCTGCGTCCGTAACCTATTGAATTTTCAGAGCAAATTAAGACTGTACAATTGAAATGTTATTTAATATCTTGAACGTAAAAATGTTTTACAAAATATATGTCACTCTATCTGACTTCTTTTTATAAACTATTGTTGCTATGATTACGTAAAATAAAAACATATAGTAAGTAAGTAAATCGCTAACTACAATAATACAATGTATTTTATTTATTTTCTTCCATGTAAGAAATATGTAAATAAAAAACCTAAGCTGGAAGTTCAAAGACAAATTTCTATTTAAGCATCTGCGGCTGTATCGAGTGTCGAGTAAAATTAGAGCAAGTTTGAGAATCAAACATCTCGACTGGACGTGACAGCGATCGATCTAACCCTGTGACAGTTTTCATAAGGTAACGTGGGTTAGATTTTTACTTGATTCAAATCGATTGACAAGAGAGAATTATTTTCTTAAGTGTTTGAATCTACCATAAACTTTATGTAGATACCACTTGATTATTCCAACAGAACCTTATATTATCAAGTGTTTGAATCTACCAAGAGTATATGTATTGCCTGTTTATTCCGACAGACTCTTATTTCCTTAAGTTCTCTGGAATCTGGAATATCTACTATAGTCGAGACACAATTTAAAAATTTGCCACCTTGAGGATCTAGGTACCGCCCATAATAATCGCTCAGCATCAATTTTGGTGTAAAGTTTGTTAACACATAATTTATAAAGCAAGATATAATTCATAGCCAGTGATTGATTAAACAGTGAAAATGCCTGATGGAATACCTACCCATGATATAGGTGTTTCAGGTATCGTCCACCGGAAAATATAGTTCTGAGAACAGAAAACATGTCTTCTATCTGAAAAAATTGGAGTCGACAATTTGATTGGTACTCAGTAGCGATCCAACTGTCCAAAAAGCCACCAGAAGTACTAGCAGCATTATTTATAACTGCCACAGGTCCATCTGTCATCCAAATCTTCAACAATTTTAACCTCACGGATGAACAGCAAAAAGATATAAAAATTTTCAAAGAGAGGTTTGAGAAGTACTTCAGTGCAAAGGCAAATATTCCGTTTGAGCGCTACAATTATTTTAAAATAGTGCAAAAGAAAGGTGAAACCTTTGACGAATTTTTGACTTTAATCAGTTCACATGCTAAAAATTGTGATTTTGGAAACCTACTGGATAACCTAATATAAATATTTATTCACCATAAATTTTGGTTACAATTTTATGGACAGTATAAAAGAATTCTGTTTGCATTGTCTATGCGTATAACACAGCGATAATCAACAGATCGCGGCATATGCCGCTCCGCTGATGTTATGGCTCTACTAGAACTCCCCATATTTATCACAAAACCCTCACTTACGGCTCCCTGCATGTAGCAATATCCATTTATTGTGGTTGTTTATGATATATAATAGAAACGTCTTGGCTAAATAGCTATCATTCCCTGTGTGATTGTGTTGAAATATCTCTGAGAAACTTGCGAAAAACAAAGTCACATGTTTGGTTTATATCCATATACTGGATAACCTGTTGAGAAACGATATAGTTTTTGGAATCCGTTCTGATAAAGTGAGAGAGAAATTATAAACAGAAGGTAATGTGGAACTAGATAAAGAAATAACAATATAAAGAGCTAGTGAACAATCTACTAATCAATTGAGAGAAGTACAGAGTTCAGAGATTAGTCAAGTGAATTTGCTAAAAAATAAGCAGAAAAAAGCTGACAAAAGAAACTCAAAAAAAAATTAACAGAAACTTTCGATTGTAAAAGGTGTGGTACAGCACATAGAAGTAAAAGTATTTAATTATAAATGTGAATTATGCAGTAAAAGGGAAATTTACACAACAATGTTTCTCAAGTAAGAACAAACAAAAAGTGAAAATATAAATTCGCTGGATAATGAAGAAGATAGTGAAGAAACTGAAGAAGAGGTGTTATACATAAGATCAGTGACACATAATAAAGATGAACATTGGCATGAAATAATGAAGGCTAATGGAGAGAAATTTCAAGTGAAGTTAAATACTGGAGCACAATGTAATGTTTTTCCAAAATATATACCAGAAAAGTTAGGTTCTCAAATTGAACCTTCCAAAACTGGAAGAACGGCAACTTTTAGCGGAAGTACAATTTCTGTCATGTGAAATACTAGTCAAATGTCAATTGAAAAATTCTGATGCAAATATACTTACTTTTTGTTGTTAATGAAGATGTGCCGCAAATTTCAGGTAGAAAATCTTGCCAAGACTTACGATTAATAGTAAGAGTAGAATAACTTTCTACTCGACATTCGACGACATTCGAAAATATGATATATTTAAAAGTCTAGAACATTGATTCCCAAAGTGGTCCAGGTGAACTCCCAGGGGTCCACGGGAGCCCGACAGGGGTCTACGCTTGCGTGGAAAAAATGGGGGTCCACAACTCGTTAACGGGGGTCTATAAAAATGTATTAGGTGACCCGACTTTACTTCTCCTATGAATATAGGGAGACAATAATATAGGCAGACAATATTATAAGAAGCTTGACTTCTCCTATGAATATAGGAAGAAAATATTATAAGAAGCTCAGCAATTGTTTTTGTAAGAACTTGCATATTCCATATTCAGAAAGAGCGTGTCAAGACTCGCCGATGCCGCCTAGTTAAAGTCGTGTCTGAACTTGCATGAACTTGTTGGATTTTTCTCTAATATAAATACGAATGCGAATGATAAACATTACTCAGTTGTTTTCGGAATTTCAAAAAAGAAAGAGTACCTATATAAGTGTTCATCAGTGACGGAAGTAGTTTTCAGACTTTTGAAAATTAAAGTGAATTGATATTATTGTTTGCCAGTGTTGGAAAAGTAAGTACCTACCTATCCATTTGTAAGCATTTTGTATCTGCGGGAAAAACAAACCCACAAACAGTAGGTTCTGACCCATTCCAAGAATAAAGATTTCATAGGTCAAGGAAAATTATAACAGTATTTTTTTACTTTCTTTAACTATCTGATTTTAAGTATTTTTAAGTGATGCGTGCGTTTTGTATGGATAGTCCTAATTTTTTATCTTTATAAGTGCGTAAATAAATACTTAGTTTTGATTGTGTTTCGTAATGAATAAGTATGTTGCGTTAAGTAAGTGACTAAGTACACGTATAAAATATATACAAAGTAAAAGCACAGATTATAAATAGAACAGATACGAATCCCGGTAAAACATCAAAGGATTTTCAATTCCGTATTCAATGACCTTGGACTTTTAACTTGGTATGGCCGCGATGTTGCCAGTTTACAATATTTTCTGAATATCTTACGAAATTGCAATGTTGACTCGGGGACAATAACAATTTTTAGTGCCGGATCTAGTTTTTTTGGAAGTTTCCACTAAATATTTGAAACTGCGCAATAATTTAAATTTAAACAATAATCATAATCGAATATATATTTATGTATTAATTAAATACCTACGTTCCTATGATTTGTTATAAATAGTCATTACTCTTGGGAGATTAATAAATAAATACATTTTTAGATAACACAAATAATTACAAGAATCAACCAAATTTTAAAGTACAAATAATTCTTAATTTATTTATTATCAAAGGGAATACAATATACACCTATGCAATAATTTCTATGCTAATAATTTGTAGCACCAAAGTTAATATGAAAAACATTAAAATTTATTTTATCATAGGCCGGGATATTAAATTAAATACCCTCATCCCTTGGAAATCGAAAGAATTTTATTTTTCTTTCCGAATAAAATTTATTTGGACAGTCTCTGTATGAACAATACACTCCGCCGTGATGTTTATCCATTTTATAAGAATAATAATCTATACCACTATATTTTTATAGTTACCTACAACGCACAATCGATTAGTCAAATAACGCAATTAATATCGCCGATTGAACACCTTCAAACAATGAAGCAAACAAAAATGGCGTTATGAATGTTGAGAAATTACAAGTGAATTTTGATCGTGTTTTGACGTTTTGATTATGTTAGGTTAGGTTAGCCGTCACCGTTATTGTGCATGGTTGCCAAGGAAGTGGTTTGTGAAAAAAGTATATATTTATGGTATGATTTTTATACATTAAAATCTTTTCAATTCTATATTTCTTTCAATGTTAATGAAATTGATTTAAAACAAGTAATTGTCGAATATTTGTATCTGTATAACTATCACACTTAAAAATAATGCTCATAAAATATTTAACCTATGATCGTAAATTGGAGGAAATATTATGCAAATTGACAACCCTGTTGATGAATTTTGCGAAGCATTCCGAACCGAGTCGACATACGACGATGGACCTTTAAATGGGTATGTCCACTAACCTTGGGTATGTCCACCCATTTCTCTCTCTTTTTACTGTTCTCTGTCAAGCTTTCGTATCTGTTCTCTTTATAATCTGTGGTAAAAGTATAAAATAAAATTAAATACCTATATTTATTTCGAAAAAGAACAGAAAGTTCAGGAATATTAAACTTCTATTCCAGCTAGCTCTACTTTAATTTCATTACAATTCTTTAAATATATTATTCTCTTAAAAAGCCACATCTATTATGTTTGTTAAATCATTTTAAGATTACTTAACAAACATTTTTTTCATATTTAGAGGTAGGTAATTGATACGAAACATGGCTGAATCTAAGAAGAAGTGTCGACAGTACAGTTTTGAATATTTGAAATTCGGTTTTTTTCCATCAAATACAGACAAGCGATTGCCCATGTGTCTTTTATGCAACAAAGTCTTGAGCAATGACTCTATGAAACCATCGAAGCTGGAATATCATCTAAGAAGGTGTCATCCTGACAAAATAGGTAAGGATTTGAAATATTTCCAAACATTGAAGGAAAAGTATGAAAAGAGACCCACCCGTGCATAGTATGTTCGCTTCAACGTCTGAAAGCAACGACGATGGCTTGCGGGCATCTTACAATATCTCATTACTTATAGCAAAATCTGGGAAACCGCATACCATTGGAGAGGAGTTAATTTTGCCTGCTGTTAAAGAGGTCTTGAAAACTGTCCTGCACAAATCTTCATTTGACATACTTAAAAGAATTCCTTTGAGTAACAACACTGTACAAAGACGTATTGATGAAATGAGCTCTGATGTTGAAAGTTTCTTGTGTAATTATCTGCAAACAACTTATTTTTCTATTCAACTGGACGAGTCAACTTTACCTGGCGATGAAGCATTATTATTGGCATTCGTTCGATTTATCAAAGGCGAACAAATGTTTGAAGAGTTACTATTCGCGAAAACTTTGAAGACTGACACTAAAGGTGAATCAATTTTTAATGTTCTGAATGATTTTTTTACGGAAAAATCAATTGCATTCACAAACATTATTTCGGTGGCAACAGATGGAGCTCCTGCCATGGTCGGGCGATATCGTGGGTTTATAAGTCATCTTAAAAGGATTATACCAGAGGTAATTGCAATTCACTGTGTCATCCACCGACAACATCTAGTAGCGAAAAAATTGAGTGATAGATTGCACCAAGCGCTTCAATTTGTGATTAATGCAGTTAACAAAATAAGAAGCAATGCATTTAAAACGCGCTTATTTGCACAATTGTGCGAAGAAAATGATGAGGACTTCCAACGATTGCTGCTACATACCTAAGTACGCTGGTTGTCGAAAGGTGCATGTCTATCAAGATTCTATTTGCTTTTCGACTCTGTTTTAGAGTTTCTGAACACTAAAGATCCTGTTTTGAAAGAAAACCTAATTAATTTCAAAGCAGACATTGCGTATTTGACAGATTTGTTCAAAAAATTCAATGACCTCAACCTACAGTTACAAGGGGACAGCCTCAATTTGATAAAAACAAAGAGTGAAATTTCAGCTTTTCTTGGTAAACTGAAACTTATGAAGCAAAATATTGGTCGACGTGAATTTTCCCAGTTTCCAAATTTATCGCAGGTGGAATGCCTCGACGAAGATATTCTGACGTATGATCAACATTTGATTGCCCTGTATGATGATTTTAAAATCAGATTTGAAGACATTCTGTCGATGGATATACCACCATGGATAATAAATCCATATGATGAAACTGAAGTGGAAAATGTGGTACTGCAAGAAGAGCTACTCGAGCTTAGCACTAATCAGGAGCTCAAAGTAGCATTCAAAAGAGGGTATCAATCATTTTGGCTGCAGGCACAAATTCCTGAAAAATATCCAGGACTGTGGGGAATTGTGCAAAAATTTCTCATAGCGTTTCCTTCGTCATATCTTGTCGAACGCAGTTTTAGTGCCGTAACAAACCTAACAAAAAAACGGAGCAGATTAAATATTACAGAGCGAGGAGATTTACGGTTATACTTAACTAAACTCAAGCCAAATATTAATAATTTGCTGGCAATTCACCAAGTACATCCCTCCCATTAAAATTATAACTTTTATCTCAGATTACAATGGTAATCTGAGATAAAAGTTAACATCAAAACTAATAATGATTATTATTTTAAAAACAGTCGCAATATAATCAAAATTTTGATTATATTCTACTAAGACTGTTATAACAACATAATTAAAAGTGTAGTAATTTTTGTGTTTGAATTAATAACTACAAAACAAGAAAATATTTATTTTTACTTTTTACCACTCCGAAGTGGGAGCTTATTGGTTTCTTGTACTGTGAGTCAATTTTGGTATACAAAAAAGTAAAGTAGGAATCCAACTGTTGGATGAAGACGCTATTTAGACTGGCCTTGAAACTTAGCTTAAATGACAATACTCACAGCATAATCAAAGCAATATAAATTGTCACCTTTTTTTCGAAAACTTTTAACTCATAGTTGATTGAAAAATAGCCACAACACAGATTTACATAGACATATACTTTTTTCGGGTTTTGGAAGTGAGTTAGTAAATGTAATAGCTGCCGGGGGTCCACTAGATCCAGCAAAATGTTTAAAGTGGTCTATGAGAAAAAAAGTATGGGAACCTCTGGTCTAGAATGAATAAAAATTATATTTACGACATTTGATTGAAAATCCCAAGTTCAATATACAAGCCTACAAGAAGAATACCTCATGCAATAAGAAGTGACGTAAAGGCAGAGTTAGACAAAATGGTCGAATTAGGAGTAATAAAACCTATAAAAGAATCTACACCTGTAGCCGGTCCATGGTTATAGTACACCAAAAAGGTAAAATCAGGATTTTTCTAAATCCTTCTGATGTCAACAAAAGCCTCTTAAGAAGACATTATCCATTAAAATCGCTCAACGAAATTTCTAACAGAATACATGGAGCTAAATGGTTTTGTCTTTTGGATGCAAAAAGAGTTTTCTGGCAAATTAGGGTTACTGAAAGAACACAGAAGTATTTCACATTTGCTACCCAGGGGACAAGATACAGTTTTACCCGTTTATGCTTTGGTTTAGCATCAGTACCGGAAATATACCAAGAAATCCTGTCCTCTTCTGGAAAATGTTCCAAATACAGAGTGTTCCATGGACATAAAAATACTGAAAGAATCAAGTAGAACATTGAATAAAGAAAAATGTGTATTTGAATCCAGACCAGTCAAATTCTTAGGTCATTTACCATCAGAAGAAGGACTGTGAGTTGAACCTGAAAAAGTTGCTGCTATAAAAAGCCTGAAAACACCAACAAACGATACAGATACTTTTAGGGATGGTATATATATATATATATATATATATATGTTCCTCTACTGTAGTTTAGTGAGACCGGATGATAGTGGTGCCGACAGAATGCGTAGTGGTGGAAAAGTAGGCGGGGCTATGGCCTTCTCTTTTAGGTATTGACTTATGCATCGACTAGTCGTTCCTAGATGGCGACATAAACCAGACTATGAAAATATTTTCCATCCAAATAGAAAACTGTGGTCATTGTAATGTGAAATAAAATGATATATTTTATTGAAATTTGGGTGTTATTCCCATACAGGGTGATTGATTAGTTTTATACATTTCAGTGCCTCCTTTGTCCTTTGAGATAACAATTTGAAAATTTAAGGGGCTTATAGCAATCATCAGTCTTCACATTTACGAGTTATTTACGATCTTACAGGCTGTTCCATAATACTGTGCCATATCAAAGTTACATTTTTTTCAATAAAACACCCTTCATTCTATTGCATATTTGGAATTAGCTTGACCTCCTCATTACAATAATATAAGGTTTTTATGTGTTCTACGGGGTATTCAGGAAGTTGAAACCAATTGCCCACAAAATTCGTAACAAGTTCAATACCCTGTACCATGTAAGAAAAATTCAAATATGAAAATCTGTTGCTGCCAAAGCATTCGAATAGTAGTGAAAAATATAGAAAATTTTTTATTTCGTTAATAATCGAAATACGAATACATTCTTTTCTTTTTTTTTCCAAATGGATCATCTCATTATGTGAGTACCACCAACATACTTCTTATTTTATAAAGGCATTCCCTTTACCTCAAATTATTAGCTTTTGAGATATTTTGATTTTTTCATGCAAACCATTGATTATTTCCAATCATTTAACAATTAATTCTGAGTTGACTATGATTTATTCTATGATTTATTTGTCAAAAACTGACATTTTATCATTGCTGTTTGGTACTGTAGAATTTGAATTGCAAATACAAAGGAAAAACTAGTATATTACAAATGAATTAGAGGAACGAAACAATAAAAAACTATCCTATTTACTACAGTATACGTACACGTCTTGATTATTACAATAGGTATTCGAAATGCCTCCAAAGACATTCATGCATGCTTGAAAGCGATAATTGGAAGAGTTACTCACATCACGATGCATTTCTATAGAAACATTCCAAAATTAATTCCGTATTCTCTCTATCATATTATGCTTTGTTGTTGGAGGTACTTTTGTACACCTCATTCTCAATGTGACCCCACGGAAATAAGTCCATTTTATTGAGCTCTGGTGACCTTGGTGGCCACTGTACTGGACCATTTCTTCCCATCCACTTTCCAGGAAATCATTCATTCAGTTCACCATTAATTAAATGATGTGAACGTAGTAGGATTTCTTCCAATAAAAGAGGTAATTGGATCATTAGGACATCTAAATACAACTCAGCATTCAAATGTTCCTCATAAAAATATGGTCCCACTACATATTCACCAACTAAACTTCCCCACACATTCAACGACCATTTAGTTTGACTGTGTGTCACCATGTTATAGTGGATCTTTTTTTGGCAAAGATTCTTTGCATACCGTGGTAGCTCAGCTCTTGTTTGTTAGGAATATTTCTTATACTTGTGTGTGGGCTCTCTGTTTTGGCAGCAACAGATTTTTATTCTTGATTTTCGCTTGGAAAATTGGTTATAACTTTTCAGATTACCCGTAGAACTATCACAACCCTATGTTATTGTAATGGGAAGGTCAAGCTAATTCCAAATATGCAATAAAATATAGGGTGTTTCATTAAAAAAATGTGAATTTCATATGACACAGCATTCTGGAACACTCTGTAAGATTGTAAATAATTTTAAAATGTGAAGACTGGTGATGGCTATAAGCCCTCGAATCCTCAAATTGATACCTCAAAGGACAAATAATAAGGTACTGAATTTTATCACACTAATCAATCACCCCATATATTATAACAACACTTATGTCAAGGAGTACATATTCTGAAAGTAATAGATAGAGATTTTTAAAAAGATTCAAATGCCAATTTTTAGTATGGTTTTAAACTTTTTTCGTTATTAAATTGTTTTCATAGTTTTAGTAGGTATTCTAAAATATTTTAATAATATGTTAAAGTGAGTATAGCGATATTATCTTCTATGATGAAATCAAACAATTTGATTGATTAAAATCTACATTACATTAAAATTAAAGTTGTGACGCGTTCCGCTAACACAGTACCTTTCTCAAACAAATGGAGGTATAATGAAAATTCTCAATTTATACCTACTGAATTTTCTTTTACTTCAGCTACTGTGAAACCGCTTAATTTCACTTCAACTCTTTGTATTATTCGTTCTTTACTATCATATGATTCATAATATATTCCTTTTTGTGGCATTATTAAGTTTAAAAATAATTTTTGGTGTCTAACTAATGTTTTGGAATAACATGTTTTGTATAGTTAAAATTGTGATTTTTGAAAACGACTTCAGGTTGAACACCGAAACGTTAAAAATAAAATAAAAGCGATGTATATTAGGACAGTGGCTTATTTTACCAATGAATTATTTTTAGTGGTATTATTTCAATTCCAATAAGTGAAGTTTTGTCAATAAGGAATAAGATCGAAAAATCAAATCCATTTCCACACGCTGATCAGTTGAATTTACATGAATATGTTGTTGGAAATCTCCCCACTCACAATATACATCAAAGTGGCCCTATTTTGAATCCTAACTTTTTTTCCACAGTCTTGAATTCCACTCTCGAACCCATATAGATCGTTATTCTTCATTTTTTTTATAATTTTTTTTAACTTGTTCATAATAATTACAATGGCTTTACATTTTTTTTTATATTTTCATCGTATACATGTCTCACTATGGAGAAACACACTTCAGTGTACATACATTGTTCATTGTTCGTGTTCATACATTTATTGCAAATGGGATACGTGCGATGTCCTACATATACAGGGTGGTCCGTAAGTAATGGTCCTAAGTGGAATGGAAGATTCTTCGCCTGAAAATATTACAATCTGACGCAACTTCTTTCAATAATATATTGATGATAAGAATGATACAGGGTGGCAAAGTTGGAATGTCAAAAATGTTTTTTTTCAGTGAATTGGAAGATTTTGGATATACAAACGTAAAAATTTAGATAGGGGTATTAGGGACTGGGAAATTATAATATGTTATTAATTCCGATGTATTTCCTAGAGGGCGCCACAAAGGCTATGTTATTGGTGTAACTGTAAGATTAACTTATTTATCGTTAACGGTATCCCTCTATTTACTGGAAAATATTAAAAATGCATTATTTTCGCGTCAAAAAGGTATACCTATAATAAGTCTCAAAAGTTACTGGTTTTCGATATATTCGCATTTTTAAACCACCCTTCATAATTTTCATTTCATTTATTAGCACAAAAATAATAATTTCAATAGGCGCTGATGTCGGAAAATTTATTATCAGCTGTAATATAGCAAGAACATCAATAATTTGCAATAATATCGTCATAGATTTCGAAAGCGTATTGCTTGGTAACAACCCGACTCCGAAGACAGATGGTTGTTACCGCAAAGCAACATCCTTGAGGGAAGTTAAGGCAAAATCATTGCATATTATTAATGGTTCCTGCTATATATTGAAGCTAATGATAAATTTGCTGAAATCAGCTCCTTCTAACATTATTATTTTTCGCTAATAAATGAAATGAAAATGATGAAGGGGGGCTTGAATATGCGAATATCTTGGAAACCAGTAACTTTTGAGACTAATGATAGGTAAGTATACCTTTTTGTCGTTGTGTCGTTTCAATATTTCCCAATAAATAGAGGGAGACCATTAACAATAAATAAGTTGATCTCACAGATAACACAAACGACATAGCTTTTGTGGCGCCCTCTAGAAAATACATCGAAATGGATAACATATTATTATTTCCAAGGCCCTAATACCCCTATCTTTAAATTTTGACGTTTTTATATCCAAAATCTTAAAATTAACTGAGAAAAGCATTTTTGCCACCCTGTATTATTCTTATTATCAATATTTTATTAAAAGAAGTATAACTAGTTCCAACAAAAATATTACCTACATTCCCCAAGTATCAATAAAATTTCTCTTATCATTTGTCAAAATAAAAGAGTTAATCATGCAAGTGCGAGAAGTAACTCTTTTTTGACGAATGTGAATATTGACAGGCAAGTGCTACAATCACATGAGTCAAAAAAAGGACTTTACCCACGAATTGGATACATATGTTCTCCACTTTCGAAATTTGTATCCAGTTTTACCAAAAATCAGAATTTTGGATTGAAAATTTGATATAAAAAAAAGATTAATGTTAAGAAAAATGTTCTTCGAATCCGAGCTCAGTGGCTATTTTCAAAGTTCGGTCCCACTAAAGAAAAATTCCATTTCCTCTGCATCAAAGTGCCATCTACAAGATGATGTTCATTTTGATCAACTAAAAATTGAGTAGTCTTTTTAAAAAATGAAGATTTGTTTTTTCACAAAACTGATAGCAGTATATGCACACTTTGGAAGGACTGAGATAAAGTTTAATTATTGTCTAGGTTAATTAATCAAAGAGTTTTGTATTAATTTCAAAAGAGTAGGACAAATAGGGACAATGATAATATAAAAATTTTATTAGTTTCAAGAAAATCTTGTTGGGTATGTCTAAAGATGAGATTTCTGGAAAAAAAATTTCTATGTTGTATACAATATGTCATTGGCATTCAGTTTTTATTACTTGAAAAAAAGACTGATTCAATTTTTGGGATATGGTTGTTTAATAAATCAACGAGAAAAAAGCGAATTATTTCAATGAAAATCGGTCTCTCGCCAGGTTTTCATATATTATGCCTTATTTATATTACATATTAGTTATACGAGTGTGAAGCATGAAAATATGAACACTACTAGAAAGTTGATTTGGGAGAAAACTTGAATTTATTTGAGAAATCAATTCAGCTGGAGGTAATTCAAATGGTTTTCATAAGCAATTTCTAACTGAATTTTTATCATAAGATCAATAAAAACATTGTCTCTTTGTAATTGGAAAACTTTGTACACAATGTATGTGTATTTATTAACAAAAATAGTGGATGTTGTGAAGGTCCATATTTTGAAATCATATCGAACTATACAGAGTGCTGCATAACTCCGTTACAAACCAAACATATGATTTTTCAAATGGGAACCCCTGTATATTATACCGAATTCGGATTGGTTACATTTTTTTGAAGCTTTTGATATGAAGTTTTGCCACATTATACAGAGTCCTTCAAAAGATATGCACACGTTTATGTGAAAATCGTAGGTAAATCAACGCTCTGTAGCTTGTTGTACGTTAAAGAAAAAAAAATGTATTTTGCCAGAGTTTTGTAATATGATGCAATATCTCCGTATCCTATTTAATTTTTATTATATTCTTCCTTGTATACATGGTGAACGGAAACTCGAACCTGTCATTTTCTTTCTTATTTCAAATGGAACATCCTGTATTTCATAGCAAAAATGTTATCTTCGAATATGTAACATTAATTTTTGTCAAGCATTCCCTATACCCAAAGTTTATAAAAACACAATTATTTTGTAATATTTATTGTAAAATATAACTACTGACCTATTATATGAAAGCATTGAACGTTGTATGTAACAAAAAATCCTAATTAATAATAAATTTCAATGAACAATTTATTCTAAACAAAACTAGCCACCAAAAGTATGATCCCAACCGTAACAATAAACTAAAGGTTCAAAATGTTCACCGTTAACATCAATGCACTGCTGCAGAATAGTTCAAATGATTGACTAACATTTCTGGGCATATCAACGTTAGCAGATCAAAATACCGCACTAATTATCTCTTTCATGTCATCTCTAATAGCCGGGGATTTTATAAACTTATTCCTTACCAGACCCGAAAAAAATAAATATACTTTTGTTAAATCGGGTGACCGAGCTGGCCAATCAGTTGGGCCCCCTCTTACAGCATTGCATTGATGTTAACGGTGAACACTTTGAACCTTCAGCTTAATATTACGGTTCGGACTATAAATACTTTTGGTAGCTAGTTTTGCTTAGAATGAATTATTCATTGAAATTTTCCATTAATTAGGATTTTTTGTTACATACAACGTTTATTGCTTTCACATAATAGGTCAATAATAATAGTTTACAATAAATATCACCAGATAACTCTGTTTTTATAAACTTTGGGTATAACGAATGCTCGACAAAAATTAAAGTTATTATTATTTTTGCTATAAAATACAGGGTGTTCCATTTGAAATAAGAAAGAAAATGACAGGTTCCAGTTTCCGTTCACCCTGTATACAAGAAGTAATATAATTGAAATTAAATAGGATACGGAGATATTGCATCATGTTACTAAACTCTGTTTGGCAAAATAGATTATTTTTCTTCAACGTACAACAAGCTACAGAGCGTTGATTTACCTACGATTTTCACATAAACGTGTCCATATCTTTTGAAGGACTCTGTATAACGAGGCAAAATTTTATATCAAAAGCTCCAAAAAAATGTAACCAATCCGAATTCGGTATAATATACAGGGGTTCCCATTTGAAAAATAATATGTTTGGTTTATAACGGAGTTATGCAGCACTCTGTATAGTTCGATATAATTTCAAGATATGGACCTTCTACTATTTTTGTTAATAGCATTTTTTGATATCTCTTAAAATAACCCATATACCGAAGTTTATCGTAAGATTGGTACACCCTGTATGTTAATAAGTAAACAATCGGGAAACATGATTAATAAATTTTATTTATTCATTTACGAAATCAATTTTCAATATTTTGTTGGTGACTAGAGACTCAATTGCATTGAATTCTGATTCAATTGATTATGGTAAATTAATATTGCAAAATTGTTAAATATACATGGTGGGGCAATCTTCTGACATCGGAGGATTACATCGTTGTGGTGATAGATAGAACTTTATAGTTTTGTGTGAGCTAATACAGTTACTGAGAGCACATTTTGAAAATACTTTTGATTCTACAGGGTGTTCCAAAACCACGTAGCAGCACAAACTTACATTTTTTTAAATGGAACGTAGTATATTTTGTTCAAGAATCGAAAAGATCTCACCGAGAGCGTTACAAAAATATAGCACTCTAATATATTATAAGGGTGTTTTACAAAGATATGGCCAATTATTAGCAAAAAGACCTCCTCTTTAACACTCTATAGAACAGTAAATTAAAATAAATCAACAGGTCTTTGTGTTCAAATGTCATACACACATCATTAGCTGTGCTCAGTATTAATTACTTTTTTCATCTGTGGCTTCTTTAATACAGGGTGAAACAAAACGCAAATCAAGCAATATCTCAAAATTTTTAAATGAATCACCCTATCAGTCTTTTTACAAGTTGTTAGTACAATTAATAAACTTTCAAACGATGTAGTAAACTAAGGGCATTAGTTAATGGAAAATCGTAGATATTTTATGATAATGGTCAAAAACAAATATTTTACAGACACAAATTAAATGGTATTAAATTTTTACATGCAACATCTTGTGAATTTCAACATTTCTAAGGCATACATTCTAATCGTAATTTTGGATGAATCTAAAATATCTTTGACTTCTACTCTTATCATTAGAGGAAGGAAAGAAGGAATTATGTAGGAAGAAATATTTTTGTTTACTGTAAGTAGGCTAATGTCATTATAGTGGGTACTAATAAATATAAAAGCAGTTTGTAGTCTTTACGAAATAATTACTCAAGTCACCACAAACAGTATATCTTAGTTATGTAAAATGCAAGCTTGTAATTCATTTTCCAACTTTTTCTATTTTTGAAAAACTAAAAATTATGAAAACCAACATTATAAGAACACTCACATTTACATAAATGAACATTGACATTCTATAAAAAGTATAGTAGTTTATGCTAAGTGTTCAAAATGGCGATCATTTACTTCCATACAATTCTTTTCAAAAACGAGGATCTTACTCTTTCCAACATAGCTGGAGTTATTGTGGAAAATGCGTTACGTTTGATACACAAGTTGCTTGATGTATCCCCATGAAAAGAAATCCATCCTATCCTATCCTATCCACCTGTCGGTAAAATTTCTGATATACAGATGCTCCATCTTGTTGGAACCACAAGTTAACTATTGTGTTTGAATCAACTTCCTAAACACAAACGAAGAATACAGCAATATTTCTTTGACATTTATTAGTAGATACTATTTTGATATTAGCCCACTTGATATAATCAAAAATATGGCTTGATTATGTTTCGCCCATTCTCAAACAAGCCTATAATAACAATTCTTGAAAGTGAAACATGAATAAAT
>CAJUYH010000983.1:54538-81627 GCA_910591685.1 Galerucella tenella | reverse complement strand
ATGCTCCATCTTGTTGGAACCACAAGTTAACTATTGTGTTTGAATCAACTTCCTAAACACAAACGAAGAATACAGCAATATTTCTTTGACATTTATTAGTAGATACTATTTTGATATTAGCCCACTTGATATAATCAAAAATATGGCTTGATTATGTTTCGCCCATTCTCAAACAAGCCTATAATAACAATTCTTGAAAGTGAAACATGAATAAATATGAAATTTTTGGTAATTCCAGGTAGGTACCTACGGTATTAGCAAACATTTTATTTCATTGATTAGATATTGTAGATGCATCCAAAATAACGATTAAAATAATATATGCCTTAGAAATGTTAAAATTTACAAGACGTTGCATGTAAAAATTAAATACCATTTTAATTGTGTACGTAAAATACTTGATTTTGACCATTATCATAAAATATCTACGATTTTCCATTAACTAATGCCCTAAGTTTACTACATCGTTTGAAAGTTTATTAATTGTACTAACAAATTGTAAAAAGACTTATAGGGTGATTCATTTAAAATTTTTTAGATATTGCTTGATTTGCGTTTTGTTTCACCCTGTATTAAAGAAGCCACCGATGGTAATACACCGATGGTAGTAATTAATACTGAGCACAACCAATGATGTGTGTATGACATTTGAACACAAAGACCTGTTGATTTATTTTAATTTACTGTTCTGCAGAGTGTTAAAGAGGAGGTCTTTTTTGCTAATAATTGGCCATATCTTTGTAAAACACTCTTATAATATATTAGAGTGCTATATTTTTGTAACGCTCTCGGTGAGATCTTTTCGATTCTTAAACAAAATATAGTATGTTCCATTTAAAAAAATGTAAGTTTGTACTGCTACGTGGTTTTGGAACACCCTGTAGAATCGAAAGTATTTTCAAAATGTTATCTCAGTAACTGTATTAGCTCACAAAAAACTATGAAGTTCTATCTCTCACCACAACAATGTAATCCTCCGATGTCAGAAGATTGCCCCACCCTGTATATAATCTGAAAACCTATCAAGAAAAACTAAAGAAGCAGTAAAACACCAAGATGCGATATTAGAAACACAAGTAATAAATTACATCAATCGTGTCATTGTATATTTATAATATAATAGAATAACCAGCAACATTCCATAAGATCAATTACCAAATTTTATAAACCAACTTTTAAGGACGTCCATGTCAGCACAAATTTTTGTTGGCGGCTATCGGTACTTATTTTGTTGATGAATATGAACAGTGTTTTATAAGGAATGGTAAACATTTCAACTATAAGCTCGGGGCCTCGAAGTATTAATATTTATTTTGCTGAATAACGCTAGGTCCAATGTTATCTAATATAGATATACAGAGTGTTGAAGTTAAAATTGATTATTAATTTGTTTGCAAAGAGGCATTTCTAAATTTTTTCAAATCTGTAAATTTGAAAAAAAAAATCTAAGCTTTTTTTATTAGCCTAAATTCAATCAGTTTTTTTCTAGACACAGTAGTATCTATTTCATTTACTTTATATTTCATCAAAGTAATCTTTGCAATTCGTGAAAATATTTTTCTACAACCCTTTGCAAAAAAACGTCGTTTTGTAATAGAACCCATTTTTATCATTTCCACTAGTTTTATGTTTCTTGTTAATTATTTAGCTTGACAATTTGTACTAACATTGTTGTTTTTTAGTATATTATTAAGATATAAACAGGATTGCAGAAAAAGTATAGTGTTTCACTAGGCGTGCATTCTTTATACACGATATAAACGATTTGAACAGTTAATTTCCGAATTATTAGGGCCCTGGGATATTTATTAAGACCTGATAATCAAATATAGAATTTATTTCCATTTGAAATAATGCTATATTATATTACATAATATTTGAATCTGCTAAGAACGCTGTGAACGTTAGACAAAAATATCAGTCAATTGATAGTCAAATGTAAAAGTACCCTAAGCGTTTTTATTAAATGAGCTTGATCAAAATTAGTTTATAAATATGTCCTCAGGAGATGAAAATGAAATGAAACACTCTGCCGAAGTTAGATGGAGAGCAGAAATGACTAAATAAAAAATAAAAGTATCAAATGACTTTTCCAAGAATCTACAGTTAAAATACTTACCATTCCTTATAAAACACCCTCTGTAAAATTATGAAGAACATAATCAGAGTGATTGAATGTTGTTAAAGGTTGAATATTTCAGATTATCATGTATTGCTTTTTGAAATGAATGTTTGAATTTTGTTCGATATATTTTCACTAAAAATATTGTTTTATTTCAAAATAAATTCTTAGACAAAATATGAAAACTTAATTGCCTAAATTATTGTAAATTTGAAGTTCCATGTTGCTATTGAAGGAAAATTGGACTGTATTGACCGAAAAAAATATACTCACCAATAGTAGAGCTTTCCTGATTATCATTAACAGATTTAATCATGTTACCAAAATTATCAGAAAAATTATCTGTAAAAAGTATATCATTTACACTCGCAGAGGGTTTATTTTTTGAATGGGTACCCAAGTTCTGTCCGATTAGAACGAGTTTGCAACTCAAATTCTGTCATCTGTGAATCATTGAATGTATAAGTAGGCCGATTGCAATACAAAAACAGCACAAAACAGTCTAACCTATACTTTTTTTATTTTCTTGGGAAATTAAACCACAATATTTTTGAATTCTTTATTTCAACGTTTCGGTAGCGTTCCAGCTAACCTATAGAAGTGAAAGTCCAATAGGATTACCTAGAATGAAAAAATGAGGTGTCAAACCCATCCACCTGAAGCGCTAGTTGCAATTGAGTTGTCGAAATTAGCAAGGCAGCTAAGGCCGAAAAACAGACTAAGGGAAGAAGAATTTCAGCGATCGCAGTGGATTGGTTCAGAACTATTTCATAACGCTTTTTTAATGGAAGTTTGTTTTTGAATTACTAATGCACTATTTTACTATTTCCTAAAGTCAGGTAATACCTAAAACAAATTTTTGGAAGTCCTAAATGCAATTTTGCGAGTGAGGCCCCTTTTTGTCCCAATAACAATATATTGTGGTTCAAAATATCTGTTGCAAACTTTGTAGGATTTATAAATCTGTTCAGCGCTTAATTCCTTTAGTTTTGGATTGCGAATAAAGGCAACCCACTCATTCAACAACAAAGGGTCATGCTTGGGAAACCTATGTCGTTTTGATGCAATGTCTATACACCCAGGAACGCAACACTTCACACCAACCATTATAAGACTTACAGTATCTAATTAAAACACAAATAACAGCAGCAAATGGCAAAAGGAAAAAATCTATAAAGGACAATGGTGACAACAACTATATGACAGCTTTGATGAATTTTAAAATCTTTTCTTCTTTTCGTGCTAAAGGCCTTAGCTGCCAGGCCTGTTTCGACAACTAAATTGCAACTAGCGCTTCAGGTGGATGGGTTTGAAACCTCATTTTTGTATTCAAGGTCGTCCTATAAACTTTCACTTCTATAGGTTAGACTGTTTTGTGCAAAAACAGATTGATCTTCTACATCATTGACAGGCGCCGCTAAATGGTCATAGATCAGGTCACCCGAATACTTTATTTTTAAATGTATTTCTCTTTACTGCGATTAACATAAGTTACTAGCACTGGTAGAAGCTTGTTAATTGTAACTTCCACTTACATGAGTTACACCTAGCGGTGTATGATATTCACAGCTTGTTCTGGATGTATTTAAAGTTCATAATCCTCTTGACCATTATGGTTAACTGGATATATACCCGAATAATCCTAAAATGCTTGATAGAAATTATCATGTAGCCCGTCATTTCCAATTCCTATGGAAATCAATCAATCCATCCATCTTGAAGTTATCATATTAAGGGCCGGTTTTACAAGAGAGATTTATACTAGGTATAAATAACAGTATAGTTATTCTGGGAATAAAGTTATACTAGAAATTATACCTAAGTATAAAACTAGTTGGTTTTACGATGCTTTTTTTACACCGGTATAGCAATTCTTGGAGTAACGTGAAAGTAGTTCATATAAATTGATATCTCCTGTCAGTCCTGTCATATGTGAAGTTTTTCTTCGTGAATCTTGAAACTAAGCTGATTTCTTATTATTGATAACTTTTGCTGTCGTAAGAGAGTCTATTTATTAGTTTAAAATGGATTTATATTTTCTTCCAATATTTGAATCTTCCGATGAAGAAGATATGGCTCCGCTATGAAGGAAACCAAAAACTATACGTGAAAGATAACTACTGAAATTTTTTTTAAATTATCAATTTTTTAATAATTCGTTATTGTAGGATCAATTACTTCGAAACCTTAGATGACGATGAGTTTGTGGCCAGATTTAGGTTAGAAAAAGCAAATCAGGGAAGAAATATCTACTAGCTAGCTACAACGCGTTCGTTTTTTGCTTTATTGGACATAATTTATAGGTATATTCACTACAAATAAAAATAAAATTTCATGCCTTCAAATCCAAATGTTAAACTAGTGTAAACAACCTGCGCTCATGTCACTTTTTGAGGTTATTCGTAGAGTAACCGACATATCTGTCTGTTCAGCCACGGTATAGCTTATTCTAGACTTTCCGAATATCCTATTCCGGGCCGGTTTTACAAGAGAGGTTTATACTAGGTATAGTTATACTGGGTATAAAGTTATACCAAAATTTATACCTAGTTTAAAACTGGTTGGTTTTACCATGCTTTTTTACACCGGTATAGCAATTCTTGGAGTAAAAATTGCTATACCGGTGTAAAAAAGCATCGTAAAACCAACTAATTTTATTCTAGGTATAAATTTTGGTATAACTTTATACCCAGTATAACTATACCTAGTATAAATCTCTCTTGTAAAACCGGCCCTCCATAGTTAAACTTATACCTGCTTTGTAAAACGCTAGAATACATCTTATACCGAGAGTAGGCATACTCTTAGTTTATACCACTATTGTAAAACTGGCCCTTGAACATTTGATTTTTCATAACTATTTGGAAAAATAAATAGGCTGGACTCCTCAATCCTCACATTATTTTGTCCAACTTTAGGAAAGGTATCTACATGCAAACGTTGTAAGTGTCATTTGAAAACGCCCTGTGTATAATTCAATACTCACAACGTAATAAAATGGAATATTCCACACACAAAAAAGCAATATGTGTGTTGTGCGGTACGTAAAAAGCGTAGTAGTTCGAATGAACAACTTATTTTCGACTAATATTGATTGTTTTCATCTTCTCAGTCGCCACTTTTCATAAAAAAGTACAGGGTCCTTTTTCGGATCAACTATCAATACAAAAAAATTAGGTGCGCTGAAAATGGAAGGAAGAAGAAAACATATTGCTGTAAACGTATGAATGCATCAATAAATAATGTTTATATATTTTTCAATAAAAATATATATAATTTAACTCATTACTCTTTCACTCTTTTGTATTCCAAACAATCTCATTTCCTTTAACATGATGCAATTATTGTTTATTTATATTTTTCATGGTTGTTGTTTCAAATTAACAATTGCAGCCTCAGATTGAAATTTCTTACGAAAAATGAATATTTGACCGGAAAATATTCGATTTATAATTTCGGAACAATTTAAAATATCCCTTGATCGGACTATGAACTCGATGAAAGAATGATTCTCAAAAGAACACAAAAATATCAAAAAATATATTTTATCTACAACGAATAATCTAAATAAAACTTGATAATCTCTTATAACAAATGATATGTTCGATATCAATTCTTTCATTAATTGATCTTCTAACTCGGAAAAATATGTTAGGCTAATTGGCAATAACAGGCGGAGTTTTATTTGCTCCCATAGTTTCTGACGATTATTTACTTCTTGTGAGTATACTAATGCTTTCATATGCCCCATAAGCCACTCAAATTGACTGGTAATTGGAAAAGACCCATGAAAATTTCTCCAAATATAAGGCACCATACATTGATCTCAAATTCATGTTGATAATAATATATGATTGTTGGAATTATTGAGAATTTTCAATATTCGAGCTGAGGCTATTTATCCAGTTGAAAACTCCTTTGCGTGTAAACGTGGCCTCGTTAGTATAAAGAGTTTGTTCAATGAAATCGCGAATCTCATTCCGTTTATTTATCATCCAGCGAGCTAATTTTCATCCACATAAATACAAATTATTATATCTTACATTTGAACATTAATAAAGTTGTTATGCCGTGCATTTTGACTTAATCAAATTTTTAAATTTCACAACAATCAGAATCATTGATGACAGTAACAACTAACAGCAATGACAGGATACTACTAGATTGAATTGATAAATTTATGCAGACCAAAGCCAACTACACCCTGTAACTCACTGAGGAGCTCTATTGAATTAAGTAATATAGGTCAAATCATAATCATTGAAGCTCAACATTCATCAGTTGAAATATTTTCTATTATTAACCAAACACTCTGTATATTATATTATTGATAATAATATCTTTAGATTGAGATTAATAAGGGGGTTACTTTCCTGTTATCGCTACTTATTAATACAAGTTAACCATAGTAATACCTGACAATAATAATTTATTATAAATAACATTCGATAAGTTTGCGAATGGTTTGCGTATCAAACATTAAATATATTCCAAAAACCTGGCGTAATTGAATGGAATGAAACAGCTGATTTTAACATTTAAATCGAAACAATGATATCGCCTAGCCTTAACTCACGAAACGTTATAAAAAAATCAATTGCATAGGTAAAAATGGATTATTTGTAAAATTAGCATATTTTGTCCTGATGATTATATACGATAACTACAGTTTGTTTGATTTTAACGTTCAAAGGCAGAAATAGTTTGATTAGTCCGAACCTAGCGACTAGTAGCAGTACTAATCGAAATATTACCAAGAGCTCCACTCATTAAATTGTCGATATTGTTTAACCACGCCTACCGAATATCAAGTCAAATATATTTCGGCACCACTATTATCCAGCCATGGCATCACCAACATCCAGAAGGTGCTACTATAATCCAATACTTGCGATATTTGGTTCCACCAAACTACATTAGAGGAACATATATATATATATATATATATATATATATATATATATATATATATAATCGGGACCCTATATACCAAATAATTGGTGTCAGGGTATGTGTCTGTACTAAACTAAATGCTTATAAAGCTTTTCCAATTTTTTCGGTTTTTCGCCATCTTTTTTGCTTGTGTCCATGTTTTCCCTTTATTTTTCAATATTTCTGAAATAATTTTATTCCATGTTTGTCTAGGTCTTCCTTTTCTTTTATTTTTAAGTATTTTTGCTTTCCATATTCTTTTAGTCTGTCTAGTGTTTTCCATCCTTTGTAAATGCCCCCACCATCCCAGTTGTCTGTATTCTATAAATTCTAGGATTTAATAATATAATATATGTATAATATAATAACAATCTATTTATTGTGAGTTGAATGATCTAATTTATATCACATATTTACATCAAGATCAGCAAAAATTGTTTTACAGCTTATGTAGGAAGAAAAGTAACAAAAAAACTTTTTTAGATAACCTGTAAGACATCTATATAAAAGAAAGATGTAAATGATTGTTTAAATCATGATGAATGTTATCAAACACAATGTGGAAGTATCGAGTAAGTCAACACTTCAATCTCTTGTTGAAGTACAGTCATGACAAACCAGTCTGGCATACATTTTATTCACGAAATTTTAAAATTATTAAAAAAAATTATATTAATGTATACCAATATTCTCCAACTCTGTGTTGTTCCAAAAATGTGACAGAAAAGTATGTTTAAAAATTAGATCTGCCTTCAGTCGATATTTGCCAAGGCAAAAATAATAGTTGTTTCAAATGAATTAAACAGGAATGTAATAATGAATTCATTATGCTCTGGTGTCTAAGAGATACATTTCTCGAAGAAGATGCAATATAAACAAATTATAGTGTTTAAAAATAAACCAATCAGAGAGGAACAATTAATCAAACCACAAGAAACTATTACTGTGTTATCTAAAATATTTAAACTGTCGGGGTCGTTTCCCCTTTTTGATCATGGATCCACTGGCGTAACTACGGGGGGGCTGAGGGAGCGGCCCCCCCATGTATCTTCTAGGCTCCCTCCAAGTCCATCAGGATTTTTCAAATAAATATCCGTACCAAATAAAGTAGACACCAGACACGCATCAAATTATTTCATCATTCATTTTATAATTGAAAATATCGATGAATTTTCATTTTTTTTTTATTTACAAAAAAGTCGCATCTACCTCTGGGGTAATTAGCGACATAAATATATACATATATATATATATATATATATACACAAAAATTTCTTATAATTTTGTAAGTATGTTGATTTCTTTGATATATTTAAAAAGATTTTCGTGATTAGATTTTTCACCAAGTAAAAGTTCTAGTGTGTCGTTTATGTTATTGTCTTGTCTTGATTGTTCAAACTTTGGGCATTCGATTAGTAAATGTTTTACAGTTATCTGAATGTTGCATATTTCGCACTGAGGGGTTTCACTTTTACTAAATATATAACTATGGGTAAGTCTAGTGTGTCCTATCCGTAGCCTAGTTAAGATAACTTGTAGTGATCTATTGTTTATTAATTGTGACCAAGGTTTCACTTCCGGTTTCACATCGCGTAGTTTAGATTGGGATATTTGCCACTCATTTTGCCACAATTGTTGCACTTTTTCTTTAAGTAGCGGTTTTATGTCGACGTTCAATACCGTTTGCACTTTACTCGCGGTTTCACTAGTTATTGCTTCTCGCGCATTACGATCGACCTCGTCATTTCCTTTTATATGGGATATGGGAAGGAATCCAAAGTATTTTCACGAGGCAATTTGATTTTTCAATGTGTGACAGTTCGGCTTTAATTTTTAGTGCTACTGGATGTGTGGGATAAAGTTGATTTATAGTGTGGATTGAGCTAAGCGAGTCTGTTATTATGAGGGATCTTGGAATATTTTTTATTTTTATATGGATGAGTGCTTGCAGAATGGCGTATAGTTCTCCAGTGTATACGCTGCTTGCTTCAGGTAGCTTAAATTGTAGGGTGCTGTTTTGTATGTTTACTGCTGCACCTACGCCGTCCGTGGTTTTTGATGCGTCTGTATATGCGAGGCAATATTCTGGATATTTGGCAAGTTGAGAAGCAAATGCTTTTCTTATTAGGGTATGGGGTGTTTTTAATTTGTTATATATGCACAGAGAGATGTCAGTGTAGGGAATCTTGATCGACCAAGGGGGAGGGGATTTGATTTTGTTGGATGGGATGGGTAGTTTGATTTGGAGCTCTTACATAGAAAGGTGGATCTGCTTTCTTGTTTGTAGAATATAGGGTTTTGGGTGGATTTGTGATCACTTTATTGTATGTTGGATTTGGGTTGGTTCGGTTGATGGATAGTGCATAGGACGCAGTAAGATATTTTCTCCGGAGATGTAGAGGGGGTTCTCCGGTTGTTACGGTTCGCCCTGAAAGAACAATAAAATTAAGTAAGAACTGTAGCTTGGATGCATAAAGGATTTATTTAATACCTTGATAATGTTTTTAGTTATAATAATTTTAGGAATACACTGAAAATATTTTTAATTAAGTGTGAGGAACAAATCCTCATTGATTGACATAAACAATAATTAGTTCATAGGTTAACCTTGGTGAGAGTCTTTTTCAATGTACTTTTGTGTCTTGATTATTTGGGTCATCAGTTAGCCATTTGACCTTGACCCCAACTTAATAGGTGAAAGACCTCTTATAACCTTTCAAGGCCAATGTCATAGGTCACTGGCCTAAAACCACCATCTTGTATTGTGCTTTTTCCAAGTCTAGAAGGTTGTTCAACCTACGTTAACTACGGTTTTGGGATTTGGAAAAATATAAACAATCAGGGATTCTCCTATACAAAGTGTTGTACAAGGAGCATGTATGCATGGATTTAGTTCCCGATTACACAAAAAATACATCACTTAAAGGTCACCCACCATCAAGGGTAAGTAATCCAACCGATATCGATTAAGACTCCATCACCAGTACTAGTTATCTATATTTCCTTTTCAGACCTTCTTCTTTTTCTTCCTTTTTTTGGTTTTCTACTTGTTGTCCGTTTTGGATTCTTCTTCATTTGGTTCTTCACTTGTGTTACCTTGTTCCTCAAGAATAAGTACTTGGACCATAATCGTATAGCCTATTTATCGCTATCCTCTCATGGTTTGGTAACTCCAGCTGCTACCCACTATCTTCCAGCTGACCACTGCAACTACGGAGCGGAGTACCATCTGTAGGTAACCTTACCAGGACTTCAAGACATTCGTAAACCCAAGTAAGACCATTCCAGTTTATAGATTGATTGATGTCAATAGTTTAGACCTCATCCTTTCTGTACCGGCTAATTAGTGACAGTAAAACTTATTAAAACTGAGAAAGTGAACCTTACCGTACAGATTATCTGGACTCCAGTCAGGGTTTTGTTTTTATGTACATTTTTCCATTAACTGAGTCAAGTGTATCTAGGTGTAGTTATAGTACATCTTGTAGAGTCCATCCTATACTGACTAAAAATAGCCATAGTTCATTATCTAAAACAGATGTTCATCTTCAAGTAAATAGTTATAAGTTAGATAATTTCAAAGTAAATATCACCTTCCAAGCAAAATATCCATGTGCCAATACTTATAATAGAATACTTACGTGGAAATAAATGTAATCCCAGAAGTATACTTTTGCGGAATCTTTCCAAATATAACTTTAAACTTTCCATTTCAATATCATTAATTATTCAATGTTATAAGGCAAGCCAAGCGCTGTCAATAGTGTCAATATTTTATCAGTACGTTCACACCGAACCATTTGTTTTATAAATTTAAAATAGATCATCCACTCTATCGAGTAGTTCAATTGCACCTTACAACCAAACTACATTACAGATCACAGAGTATTCCCATCGCTAGAGGTGAGGTACTTTAATAATATTCCTTGATACGGTTTTACGCAGCCACTCTCCGCATCGAGAAGTCCGGGATATATATATATATATACATATATATATATATATATATATATATATATATATATATATATCTTTGAAACAATTCAAACATTTGAGAAAAGAAGTTAGACCCTTCCTTACGTTTTGCTTCCTACTATTCTGTGGCCGTTTAGGGGAAAAGTAGGAAGATAACAAGTGGCGCCCAAACGTGTGTAGGTGTAAATTTTGTTATTACTTTTACATTTGGAGGAGGAAGAGAGCGAAGGAATCAGGGGTGGCAGCAGCTACAAGTGCACCCCCCTCTTCCCCCACTCCACCTCCAACAACAAAGGCACTTCCTGCGGCCGGCGCCAAGAGCTCCGCTTTGAATAAAATAAAATCATTGACTCAAACTCACACCACTTGAGCTGGGGCAGCAAGGATATCAACGCCCGAGGTAAGTCTCTTTATGAATATATAATTAGGAAAGATCTAACAATCTTAAACAGAGGCACGGAGCCGACATTTATTAACGCCCGTAGCCAAACATTAATATATATTACGCTGGCGACAGCCAAAATATCAAACAAAATTCAGGACTGGCAAGTGTCGGATCATATTTCTATGTCAGACCACCGCTGGCTGACCTATACGGTAAGCCAGGATCTCAGGACCACTGTAAAATCCCGTGACCCGAAGAGGACGGATGTAGCTCTCTACAATCGACTCTTAGAAGGTGCTCTGCGGGAAACAGAGGTCCTGACTCCCAGCAATAATGAGGAACTGGAAAGGTACACAGTATCTATCCAAAACAAAATAGACATTGCCTATAAGGAATCCTGTCCTATGAGGATGGTTCAGACAGGTGGCACGACCAATACCTGGTGGTGCCCTGAACTGGAACACCTCAGAAAGACAGCGAGAACGACCTTTAACAAGGCAAAACGAACAAAACTCGAAGAGGACTGGGGAATGTATAAAGCCAACCTCAAAGAGTTCAAGAAAGTCTGCAGACAAAAGCAAAGAGAAGCCTGGAGAGCCTATTGTGAGGCAGTCGAAGACTTCCCACAAATTTCTAGGCTACAGAAGGCACTCTCAAACGACCACCATAAGAGTATCGGCATCCTGACAAGGGAAAATGGCGACAAGGCCGCCAACCTTCAAGAGAGCGCTGAGATTCTTATGGAAACTCACTTCCCAGGTTCTGTCTTTCCTGGAACGTCAAACTGGACGGAAGTACCAACAACACCCTCACAATACGACTGGCAATCTGCTAGTGCAGTAATTGATGAGGACAAGATAAGGTGGGCCACATCGGGCTTCTCCCCCTTCAAGTCACCAGGACCTGACGGAATAAGACCAGCCCTACTTCAATGGGGAATGGATATTCTTATGCCGCACCTGGTTGGAATTTTCAGAGCCTCTTTAGCTCTGAGGTATATTCCCAGTAAGTGGAGAGAAGTACGAGTGGTATTTATACCCAAACCAGGTAGGATGGACTACACCTTACCAAAAGCATTCCGACCAATTAGTCTCACATCGTTCTTTTTAAAAACGATGGAGAGGTTATGCGAGCGGTATATAAGAGATGAAGTGCTAGTTCACAACCCACTTCATCCAAATCAGCATGCATATACTCCGGGAAGGTCCACTGATTCGGCCCTTCACCAAGTGGTCGGCAGAATCGAAAGATCATTGGACAACAAAGAATCCACCCTGGGTATATTCATAGATATTGAGGGAGCGTTTGATAAAACAACCTTTCCAACAATTACCCAACAACTCAACTCCAGGAATGTACCTCTGGTAGTAGGAGAATGGATACTCAAGATGCTCTCTAGTAGAGCAATAAGTATCAATGTAGAAGACATCACAGTAAGAGGACTGGTCATGAGGGGATGTCCACAAGGAGGAGTCTTATCACCCCTTCTGTGGAACATAGTCCTAGACACCCTGATTAATCACCTCAACAACAATGGATTCTACACAATTGCATACGCAGATGACATAGTTATCTTGCAGACTGGCAAATTTGTGAACACACTGTGCGACAGAGCGCAGGATGGGCTTAAATTAATTGAAAAATGGTGTAAGGAACACTCACTTTCGATCAATCCCAGAAAGACTGAGATGGTCCTTTTCACCAGGAAAAGAAGTTTATCGGGTTTGAAACCTCCCGAAATCTTCAAAAGCAAACTAAACTTTTCGGAAGAGGTGAAATACCTTGGTATTACCCTCGACAGGAAACTAACATGGAACTCTCATCTACACAACAGAGCAAAAAGAGCATATGTGGCTTATGAACAGTGTCGGAGGACAGTGGGACGCACATGGGGTCTGTCACCCCGTGTGGTCACCTGGATCTACACTGCAATAATAAGACCCATGTTAACGTATGGAGCAATTGCATGGGGACCGAAAGTTCTACAAGCAACGGCCATCCAAAAATTATATCAAATACAGCGAATGGCTTGTCTGAACATCACAGGAGCCATGAGAACAACACCAACCGCAGCAATGGAACTAATTACTGGTCTGACCCCTCTGGACTTGCACGTCAAGGAGGTTGCGTTAATGGCCATGGTACGATTGCGCACGGCTGGTGTAAACCCCGAAGTAGGAGTGGGCCAATTGAGGTTGAGCCTATGGCAGGAAGCGCTCACTGCGCTACCTCTGCTGCAGGCAGCCAACGATGCAATTGAACCCAGGTTTCTGTTTAACAAACCCTACAAAATTCAAATAAAACAGAACACAGAACCAGACGCTGCAAATGCAATACGCATTTATACAGATGGTTCAAAAATGAAAGAAGGCTCAGGATGTGGAGTTTACTCGAGAGAACTGAGCCTCAAGATTAAGTGGGGAATGGGAAACAATACCAGCGTGGTTCAAACAGAACTGGCTGGTATCTCAATTGCCACAAAAGAACTAACCAGACGAGGAATTTCTGGCAAAACCATGATAATCTGCACTGATAGTAGACAAGCCCTATTAGCCTTGAACAGACAACGTGTTATATCGAGGCTAGTACTAGAGTGCCACCAAGATTTAGCTGACGCCTCGGCAGATAACAATATTATCCTGAGGTGGGTTAAAGGGCACGACAGGAGTAAAGGAAATCGCATTGCTGATTCTTTAGCCAGGGAAGCCGCTGGACTGAAAATTCTAGGACCCAGTGACACCTACGGCTTAACGACTTCGACAATTGCGGAACTAGCCAAACGTTACACCCATGCTCAATCCCTTAAGAGATGGGATGGAATCAAAGGATGCAGTCTTGCCAGGATCACCCTGGGCGACCCTGGGAAGCTGGCGCCGAAGAAATATTTGGCGATGACCAGGAAAAACCTACGTTTAACAGTAGGATTTCTGACTGGTCACTGTCAACTAAGGAAACACCTCCATACTATGGGGTTAGTGGACACACCTCTATGCAGGATGTGTGAACAGGAAGATGAAACTGTCAGGCATGTCTTATGCGAGTGTCCGGAGTTATCGTCAATAAGAGAGTGTGTGTTCGGTGAGTCTTGGCCTACACCTGCCGATATAAAGGAGATGTCTCCTAGTGACCTGACCACCTTCCTGAGAAGGACAGGATGGACAATGACCTAGGAGGACAACTCCTCGGGAGGATGTACAATGGGTCACATGTGGCCTAAGTGCTGTGAGCCTACACACTCACCCTCCCCACTCTACAGATACAGATACAGATACATTTGGAGTTGTTTAAACGGAAGGTCATTTCCCTTGGTCAGAACACAACACAGCTCTCACATATTTTACTTTTAGCAAGGTACAAAATTTTATGTCTCTTATGCATCTAATCCACATGTTCATAGGATTATTAATAATTTGGTCTTGGAGGTATTCCTGGCTGTCAGAAGAAACAGTCCAATTTTAATTTAGGAAGTGTACATATTGTGTGGCCTTTTTCTTACAGGTACGAAGCCACAGGAAGTTAGTTAATTGTAATAGGCCAGTACTTGGACAAATAACTTAGTACGGGTGTATGCGCCAATCATCCCTAGCGCTAAATACACAAGAATTTTATTCACTCAAGCCAGTGTGCAATCGACTTTCGTATAGTGTACATCGTAGTATGTAATATTATAACTAATTCAGAATAAATTCAGCACATACAAAATATCTACACAGGGTTTTACTTCCCCACTAAACATGGTCCTTCGAAACGGATTATTCATCTCAATAAATGCAACAATTCAACTGTAACATTGCAAATATCAATTATTGAGAATTTACACGTGCCGGCAGCCGACATCTTTTCAAGTCCAGTGTTCAGAAGTACAGTCGTCCAGTTCAGACGACAGCGATTCAACGTCCAAAGATCGAGCTTACCTCAGCCAAGCATCCAGTTCGACAGTCGACGCCAGCATTGGAATTCGTTACACATCATACCTAGCGAAGCATTCAAGAACATATTCAACGTTACAATACGGGTGAGCTTTCCTTATTTTACTTTCCTTAACCTTACTCGATTTAAACAAGGAATTTATACGTTATAATTTACAGAGTTTTCAAAAGATCTACAGTTTTTTCATACAAACAAATAAATAATTTTCATGTAATATGGAAAAAGAATTAAGAAAATTTCGTATTAAACGGGGAGGCTTAAAAGCGCGTTTAACTAACTTTCAAACTTATGTTGATAAATGCATTTTACAAACAGATTCAGTGAATATTAGGGAACTTAAAAATAGAGTTACATCTATTGAGGGTTTGCTAAATGAATTTCTAGAGTTACAACTTGAAATTGAATATTTAATTAAAGATGATGAAATAGAAACCGAAGTGAAGGTTCGTGAAAATTTTGAAAATGATTTTCATTCAATAGTTTCGCGTGCACAAAACTTAATAGCCGAAAATGATTCAGACGGAAAAAGCGATATTCAAAGTGTAAATTTAAACAATAATACAAATTATCAGATTCAGAATCATAGTAATTATACAGAAGTTAAATTACCTTCAATAAATTTACCAACTTTTTCGGGTGAAGCAAGTGATTGGTTACAGTTTAGAGATTCATTTGATAGTTTAATCAATAACAATAATCAAATTAGCAATGTACAGCGTTTTCATTACTTAAAACGTGCTTTAAAAGGCGAAGCTTTTGAGGTAGTAGCAAACATTCAAGTTACAAATGATAATTTCAATATTGCATGGGATTTATTATGTGAACAATTTACAGACAAAAGAGCATTATTACACGTGCATACCAAGGCTTTATTTGACATTGAGCCAATAAAACAAGAGTCTTCAAAAAATCTTAGCCATCTGGTAGATCATGTAAAAATGCACTTAAGGTCTTTACAAGCATTAGGAGAACCCACAGAGTCGTGGGATACTCTAATTACATATTTGATTTTTACAAAATTAGACCCAATTACAGTTAGGGAATGGGAATCGAAAGACTTTTCAAACAATTCACCTAAATTAGATGACTTACTTTTATTCTTAAAACAAAAATCTAAAATGCTTAACAAAATGGGTGACAATAATACAGAGACAAATTCAGGCCTAAACGCAAGAGTGCAGTCTTCTAAATTACAGACAGGTATTAAACCAAAATTCAATTCTTATAATCAAAAAACTTTTCATACTTCAAATCGTTTATGCTCTATTTGCAATGCACCAAATCACAGAATTTATACATGTACAAAATTCTTAAAACTAACTATTCCAGAAAGAATTGATTTAGTTAACAAACACAATATTTGCATAAATTGCTTAAATCCTGGACATCAAGTAAACAATTGTAATTTCGGACACTGTAAAAAATGTGTAGTTAAACACCACTCTCTATTACATTCTGTACAATTTGATACAGTAGCTCCGACTTCACAACAATCTTTAGCCACATTCAATTTGAGTTCCAAGCAAGTTCTGCTATCAACCGTTGTGTTAGAGGTAGTTGATGAAAGTGGATACCAACAAAATTCCAGAGCTCTTTTAGACCCAGGAGGCCAGTCTAACTTCATTACTTCAAATTTCTGCAAAAAACTCGGAATAACACTCAGTCCGATCAACATTACAATTTCAGGTGCCTTCAAGGTAGAATCCAAAATTCAGTCAGTTTGCAAAATTCAAATCATGTCCAAGCACACTCCATTTACAGCTCCTTTAGTATGTTTAGTCACTCCAGAAATATGTGACGTCGTACCTGAAGCTCCAGTAGATCTCCAATCACTTTCAATCCCTACAAAACACAAATTGGCAGATCCTAAATTTCACATCCCTCAACAGATCGATCTTCTAATAGGCTCTGATCTATTCTGGGAATCATTATGCATTGGACAGGTCCGTCTTAAGCCTTCAGGTCCCTTCCTTCATAAAACTAAATTCGGTTGGATAGTAGGTGGACCACTTATCAAGCCTGATTTAGGAAAACATTTCAGTCCTAATTCCTTTGAAATAAATTCAAAAAACCTAAGTATACAAACCCAACTTACCCGCTTTTGGGAAATTGAAGAATGCTCAGAAACAATTCATTCTCCAGAAGAAAGGGCTAGCGACAATCATTTCATTTCAACACATTACAGGGACACCGATGGTCGTTTTGTTGTTTCAATTCCTCTAAAGGAACCTATTTCCAAACTAGGTGACTCAAGGTCAACAGCTCTTCGACGATTTTACAATCTTGAACGCAAATTAGAGAAAAACCCAGAATTAAGAGTCATACATTGCATTTATGAGAGAGTATGAAACTCTTGGTCATATGTCCAAGGTGGAAGAATCTAACAATACAATTCAATTTTTCTTGCCACATCATGGGGTACAAAAGGCTGATTCACTCACTACCAAACTTCGAGTGGTATTTGATGGATCATGCTCTACAGCTTCAGGCTGGTCATTAAATGATTTACAAATGGTCGGTCCAACAATTCAAAGCGATTTATTTCATATACTACTTCGATTCAGGCAACATAGATATGTTGTTTCAGCCGATATATGCAAAATATATCGACAGATTTTGGTAAACCCTTCCCAACGAAATCTTCAACAGATATTTTGGAGAGAAAATCCTTCAGACAATTTATCAGTATTCCAACTTAATACAGTTACATACGGTACTTCTTCAGCTCCTTATCTTGCCATAAGATCTGTCTTTCAACTTTCTTTAGAAAACATCAAAATACATCCAGTAGCTTCTAAGATTATTCAAGATGACTTGTATGTAGACGACCTACTTACAGGCTCCGATTCATTAACAGACTTATCCAAAATCTGCAAGGAAATATCTTCAATACTTGCACAAGGTTGTTTTGAACTTCGCAAATGGGTCTCTAATGATCCACAGGTTCTTATCCATGTTTCAGACTCCAATGCAGAATTAAATAAAATAAATCTTGGTGCAAACGAAAATACCAAAACTCTGGGAATTTTCTGGTCATCAACTTCAGATGTCCTCACCTACAATTCAGAGATTTTACAATATAATTCATCCAGTCATGAAAGAAGAGTCACGAAACGTATAATTCTATCCAGCATTTCACAAATCTTTGACCCTTTGGGCTTATTAAGTCCTTGTATTATTATAGCAAAAATTATTCTACAAAGGCTCTGGCTTGAACGACTATCCTGGGATAAATCCGTTCCTGCAGAGATTCACACGCGATGGGTAACCTTACGCGAAGAACTTAAATATTTCAATAATTTCACCGTTCCTAGGCAAGTAAGATGCATTGATCCCATTCTTACGGAACTTCATACATTCTGCGATGCAAGTGAGAAGGCTTATGGTGCTTGCGCTTACATTAGATCAATTGACTATCACGGAAACGTCTACGTTAAAATACTTTGTGCCAAATCCAAGGTGTGTCTACTTAAGGTTATTACAATTCCCCGCTTAGAATTGTGTGGTGCTCTAGCAGCCGCTAGACTGACAGAGAAAATTCAAAGGGCCTTAACCGTATCATTCGATGCTATTTTTCATTGGACCGATTCTACAATAGTACTGGGATGGATAAATATGTCATCTTCTTCACTTAAAACTTTTGTTGCAAATCGGATCTCAGAAATCCAATGTAAAACTATACCCACCAATTGGCACCATGTAAATTCAACCTCTAATCCTGCAGACTTACTGTCACGAGGTACTAACCCTATTTCCTTAATTTCATCCACATTATGGTGGCAAGGACCAGAATGGCTTTCACTTTCTTCAGAAAACTGGCCCCATCCAACCATTTCACAGGAAGCAAACCTTCCTGATGTAAAAACTCCTCAAACCCTACAAACCGTGACAAGGCAAGCATCAATCATAAATATTGAAAGATTTTCAAATTTCTCTAGGCTTCATCGATGCATGGCGTTTTGTTGGCGTTTTATTCATAACCTTAAACCGGGTACTATCAAGTTAAATGGCTCATTAAGGAAGGAGGTACTTTCACGTGCATTTGAAACCCTTATTAAGATAGTGCAAGCAGAACACTTCAGTTCTGAAATAAAAATTTTGACAAGTGCTAATCCAGTATTAAAGAAGGGAAATCTTCAATCTCTTTCCCCTTTTATCGACAATGCGGGTATCCTAAGAGTAGGCGGCAGACTCAGACACTCAATATTTTCATACGAAAAACGTCATCCAATTCTACTTCCACAGAATTCTCAATTTACCAAGATATATTTCATTCATGAACACAAGAGACTGCATCACGCAGGCCCCAATCAATTATTATCCACTGTCAGAGAAACTTTTGACCAATTTCAGGACGTAACATTGCCCGAAAAACGGTGCATAACTGCATGACATGTTTTAAGGCAAAACCTTTATTTCAAAACCCAATGATGGGAGATCTTCCCAAGGAACGAATTGTTCCGACCTTTCCATTTCACTCAACAGGTATTGATTACGCTGGTCCTTTCATTTTAAAGGACAGAAAGGTACGTGGATGCAAAACTTACAAGGCCTGGGTATGTCTCTTTATATGTCTCGCCACCAAGGCTATTCACCTTGAAATAGCTACCAGCCTTACATCCGAAACATTCATAGCCTGCCTTAAACGCTTCATAGCCAGAAGAGGAAGACCTGTACAATTGCATTCAGATAATGGCACCAACTTTACAGGTGCAAAAGGCGAATTAGATGAAATTTCAAATTTTTTATTCAATAACAATTCCGAGCTAGCTTCATTTTGCACCAATGACGGAATTACATGGAAATTCATTCCGGCAAATTCTCCACATTTTGGGGGATTGTGGGAGGCTGGTGTTAGGTCAATGAAGGTTCATTTGCGGCGAGTAATGAAAAACATGACTCTTGTTTTTGAAGAATTTCAAACTCTCCTTGTTCAAGTCGAGGCAATATTAAATTCCCGACCTTTATCACCCCTTAGTTCCAATCCAAATGATTTTAATCCAATCACTCCCGCTCATTTTCTCATCGGACGATCATTAACGTCGTTACCCGAACCTGATTTAAGGGATATACCTGTAAATCGATTGTCCCGATATCAACATCTTCAAATGATACAACAACATTTATGGCATAGATGGTCAAAGGAATACATGGGAGAGCTACAACAACGCCAGAAGTGGTTCTCTGCCCAATCATCCAATGTCGAAGTAGGACAACTAGTCCTAATCAAGGACATGAACTCTCAACCATTAGCGTGGCCGTTAGGGCGAATCATTAACATACACCCTGGTCAAGATGGAGTGGTGCGTGTAGTGACAGTAAAAACTGTGCGCGGAGAGTATCGTCGTGCTGTTAGAAATATAGCTCCTTTACCGATAACAGAAAAATAAACATTTTTAAGCATGGACTATTATTAATATTAATATCTCATATTTTACATTTTTTATATTACTGATTACAATGTATTTTTATTTTTATTGTCTGTGTAAAACTTGAAATGTATTTCAAGGCGGGGGGTATGTATGCGCCAATCATCCCTAGCGCTAAATACACAAGAATTCTATTCACTCAAGCCAGTGTGCAATCGACTTTCGTATAGTGTACATCGTAGTATGTAATGTTATAACTAATTCAGAATAAATTCAGCACATACAAAATATCTACACAGGGTTTTACTTCCCCACTAAACAACGGGTATTGGAAGTAAATTTTTATTTGTCGATTGGCTGTAATTTCAATCTCAAGGTGTATTTAATTGATGTTATATCTGGGTTTAAGCGCGGTTGGCTTAAAACCAAAGACTTTGGGTAGTATTAAATTTTTAACAATAGGTTATTTGATTTGTTATTAGATAGGTACATGATTTTTATTAGGTAAAATTTTTGGTTTTACATTTTTCACTTTATAAAACACAGTAGGTTGTTAAATCAGACTAATTCTAAAAGTCGGAAATAAAAAGAGAAACTTCTAAAAACCGGAAATAAAAAGAAAAATTCCAAAAGAAATAAAAACAAAAATAAAAATTCTAGGGTATATACAAGACTTACAACTACTTAACTTATTTACAACTTAACCTAAACCTATAACTAGCCTAAAGAAGAAAAATAAAGTCTTGGATTATTTTTTTTTACATTTTCGCTAGGGTTTTCCTTACTTTTGCAAGGGAAGAGGTTGCTTGACCTTCAACTTTTGAGAACCTATTTTAGTTGTGTATATATTTTAGATTAATTTTTCATTTTTGGTATTGGCCATGGAGGTTAATCGTTTGAAAAGTGATGAATTGGCTTATGAGTTACATATTAGATGTCTACCGGTTTATCCCACGGTCGAAGAAAAACGAGCTGCTTTGCGACAAGCTTTGCGCAGAGAAAAAGAAATGGGGTTTAGACCTGAAATAGAACCACGGGTAGCATCTGAGGAAGAATTGGATATATGTAGGAGGAAAGTTGATGAGATGACGCAAGAGATTGAATTATTCGACCCCGAAAATGCTGATAATGACTTTCGTCGGATTTACTCGCGTTTGGAACATCTATCGAGACGGTTAGAGAGAAGTATTGGATCGAGCAAGGAAGAAGAAGCGAAAATATCCATACTGGCATCCGAGTGTTGTGAACTATATGGGAACCTTAATTTGGTATATGAAGAGCGTAGACCAAATGAAAGGGAAAATCGACCAAGGAGGTTCCTCCCTTCAGAGGATAGAGCAGACGTAGTCCCTCCGGTTGACCATTGGGTCGGCGTAGCCGCCCCTGTAAACATAAGAACACATACTAAAGCTGATCGTATTCAAGGGAACGAAGGTTGGGTCCACAGAGCCAGCTCCGCAAATGTGTTAGATGGCAGAAGAGCCCGGCAAAATTACTCTTTTCCTCTCCCCGAGAGAGAAACAAATAGATCCCTCTTGGACGAACCAAATCCTCCAGTCCCGAGAATGTCGAGGAGTTTACCTATTGTGGGAGATCTTATAGATATCGAAGATGGAGACTCGTGCCATCGAGGACTTGACGCAGGTTCTCCAATAACCGTTTCAGCTCAAGTCAGTCATCGATGTCACCCCAACATGTATAAAGAAGACCCAGTCCCTTCACAAGAAGATGAATATTCTAGAAACACTTCTAGAGTTCGGTTTGCAACTGAGATGTCTAGATTAGCCACAGTTGGAGAATCCAGTCGATTCACGTACCAGACTCCGGACCCATTCAGTGCAATTTCTCACCCGTTAGATGATCTTCACATCTCACCGATTCCGACTAACAGATCGACTAGACCAGAGTATGATAATTACCCTCATATTCACAAATGGAATGTGAAATACAACGGACGTACCAGCGTCAATGATTTTCTGGAACGTGTGGAAGAGATACGAATGTCCCGCGGGATTAGCAAACAACAGCTTCTCCGTTCTGCCCCAGAACTCTTCGTGCAGGATGCGTTGTTATGGTTCAGGACCAGTTCTTTCACCTCATGGGATGATTTGGTCTTTAAGTTAAGGCAAGCATTTCGACCCTATGACTATGAGTATAGCCTCTGGGATGAAATCCGCCGACGTACTCAAGGATCCCAGGAGAAAGTACTTACTTTCATTACGGCTATGGAAAACCTGTTTAGACGTTTAGATCAGCCTCCTTCGGAAGAGGGGAGAGTGAATATAATAAGGAGAAATCTCCTTCCTTATATCCAAACTCAATTGTCCATCCAACCTGTCAGTTCGGTTCGAGAGTTGCTACGTTTAGGTAGAACCATGGAAGAGACGGAAGAGAGGGTGAAAAAGTTTGTGCCACCTTCAACCTACAGAACATTGCTGGAACCAGAAATGGCATATCATCGACCCACACAAATAACTAACGTTTCTGCAGTTCACTCAACCACGCAACAAAGAAGAAATCGTAATACCTCTCCGACTCCGGCAAGTACATCTACTCAAGATCGACAAAGCTCCTCCCAGGATCAGCGACCAAAATGCTGGAATTGCGGGAAGGATGATCATCAATTCCGCGCCTGTCCCGAACCTAAAAACAAATTTTGTTTCAAATGCGGTTACGAGGGAGTGTTGGTGAAAAACTGCCCATCATGTACAAAAAACATGAAGACAAGTCCTCAATAGGTCGGTTGGGACTTGCTGTTGAGAATCCGACCTCATCCAATTCGTGTCCTCCGTCATTACCATTTCTTTTGGATTTTGTTATTAGTCATGCTAAACAGGACACCAGACCATATCTTTCCATTAATATTTTAGGACAAAATTTCCTAGCCCTTTTGGATAGTGGATGTTCGGTAACTGTGGTTGGTAGCTTAGGATGGAACCTACTTAAATCGGTTTGCTCTCTCAACACTTTCTTCTCCTCTAGAGAATGCGTGGTCGCAAACGGAGGGAAGTGCGAGATAATTGGATCCGTAACTGTACCCGTCCAATTGCAAGATAGGGTAAGAGTGCTGGAGCTTATGGTAGTACCTAGCCTCCCGCAAACTATCATACTGGGGATTGATTTCTGGAAGAGTATGGGTATTGTACCTGATCTCTATTCCGGACAATGGTCATTCAGGTCGGATAGTGACCTACCTTGTACCCAAGTGGCGGCGATCCAGTCCGTAGAACACCTGACGGTAGCTCAAAAGGCGCAGCTTGATGACTTGATAGAGTCTACGTTCAAAGCCATGGGAAACCGGTTAGGGTGTACTCACCTCGTCGAACACGAAATTCATACAAAGGCTCAACCAATCAAACAACGCCATTATCCTATCTCACCTGCCCTTCAACGTCAAGTGAACGCTGACCTAGATCAGATGCTGGAGAATGATATAGTTGAACCTTCAACCTCACCCTGGGCTTCCCCTATAGTTCTTGTGAGAAAATCAGATGGAACCTACCGATTTTGCGTTAATTACAAAAAATTAAACGAAGTTAGCGAAAGAGATGCGTACCCTATTCCGTTTGCCAGTACCACTCTGGACAAATTAAGGGACGCGAAGTACTTCACAACTTTGGACATAAAATCAGCCTATTGGCAGATCAAAGTGGCGGAAGCGTCTCGACCCCTTACCGCATTTGTTATTCCAACGAGGGGACTGTTCCAATTTAAACGCATGCCGTTTGGGCTACATAATGCGCCGGCGACCTGGCAGCGGTTTATTGACCGTGTCATAGGTGTTGACCTGGAACCGTTCGTGTCTGTTTATCTTGATGATATAATCATCTGTACTCCTACGCAAAGTCCTAGACAAGATTTCTCACGCGAATTTAACACTCAATAGGGAAAAATGCCATTTTTGTAAGCCTGAATTGAAATATCTCGGCTATGTTGTTAACTCCTCTGGCCTATTGGTTGATCCAGAGAAGGTGGAGGCCATCATAAATATTCCGGATCCAAAGACGGTCTCTGACGTTCGGAGAGTGGGAGGCTTGGCTTCCTGGTACAGGAGATTTGTTCCTAACTTTTCAAGCCTAATAGACAGCCTAAGTGCTTACGTCACAACGGTGGGCGGAGCCTGGACTGGTTCCAAACAACCTCTCTTTCAATGTAAAAGTCCTATAAGGAATTTTTCATTTAGTATTTTTAACGTTATAAAAGCAAAATAAGACATTTAGTTTCCATATTGTGTTAGAGAAACGTGCCGTTTAAGTGATTTTGTATAGGTTTTTGTCAAGGTGAGTTAATTTAATTACTCAATTAAGTTGAAAACCTTTTGAGGTTATGTTGGTTATTTTATTTTATTTGAAACCATCCTAACAGTATTCTGTATTCTTAATTTCTATATTCTATTATTTTCAGATGGCTTCAAAACATGTCTTAAAGCTTTCAAGCATCAATGATTTCTTAGGCGATAACAAGATTTTAAAGAAGGGTGAAAATGCTCTTGAATCCAATCACATAAAGAAAATGGAATTTGATTCTGATTTGATGATCATAAGAGGAGAAGTGCTAGCTAGCATGAAAAATAAATCGTACGATGTCGTTATAGGTATGACATTTCCTTTTTCAATATTATACATAAAACTAATGTGATTTTGTTAGATTTAGAAACAAGTGGCGAAATAAAGTCAGCAACATGCACTTGCCCACGAGGTATACAATGCCATCATATTGCCACTTTGGCACTTTTTGGGCATTATAACATCTCCGTAACAGATAAAATATGTTCATGGAATGTACCCTCTGCTTCTAACCCTAAATTGGAGCCTGTGAAGACTGCTGAAGAGCTTTTTCCGCCAAGGCCATATACAGCGATTGAAGGTGGAGTACCAGAAGAATCTATCCGTAGACTCAAGCAAGAGTTATCCACATTTGGAAATACTGTGGGTTTGACTTGGTTACTGAATAATCAAGAATTGAGTGAAGAATCTTCTACTACAGATTGCAATTTCCCAGTAATTGAAGAAATAATTTTTTCCCAAGAATTTTTGGATGCTAAGGATAGAGTAGTAGTCTTTAAAGAAAAATGTAATATTGATGACCAATTAATACAAGACATTGCTGCTGCCACCACCGGTCAGGTTTCAAATGAGAAGTGGTATCTTGCAAGGAAGTTTCGATTAACTGCTAGCAACTTTGGACTCATCATTTCAGCTTGTAAGAGAAACAGGTTCCCAGACAGTTTGTTTAAGACACTTTTAGGTGAGTGAAAACTCTGTTGCTTCTATTCAAGTTGAATTCATATGAGTGTTTCTTATACATACAATGTTTTAAGCTTATTTGAACCTTCAATTACAAACAGTGCCAGTTAAGAATAGAGCACCTAACTTATTTCTTAGCCTTATCATTTAGCAAATTTCTATATAGGATTAATTTCATTTTAACCACCTGATAATAAATAATGTTTTATTCTTTTCAGGTCAATATAATCTGGAGGGCATTAAAGCAATCCAGTGGGGTAGAACACATGAAAAAGATGCACTAGAACATTTAAAGCAATACTACAATTTAAATGTTCAACCTACCGGAGTATGGCTTACAACCTCTGGTTTCCTTGGTGCTAGTCCTGGTGGATTGATTGATGAAGAGGAAGCAATTGTTGAAGTGAAATGTCCATATACATTCAGAAATGATCATTTATCCGAAAAGTTAAAAAATAATGATAAGTATATTATTTTCTATAAGGATGATGGGAGTCTGATGATAAATATGACTCATAATTATTATCATCAGATCCAAGGTATCTTACATATTGCAAAAAGGAAAAAATGTTACTTATGCATATGGACATTGAAAGAAGTGGTTGTCAAAGTTATAGAGTATGACGATGCATGGAAAGCAAATCTTTTACTCCTAGAGGATTTTTACTTGCAGCAATACTTGCCAAAATTGTTGGAAAAATGATAAATACAATTTTGCTTGAATAAATAAGTTTTATTATGTTTAGTAAATGGTAGATTCATATCTCGTATAGTCAAATGCAGTTTTATCATGCGAATTACATTTTAGTAGAACAATGGTACTATTCATCTACTTAAACTGATGGAAGAAAAAATGGAAATTCGTCAATCAGTGTAATCTCACATTTTGGTAACCTCTGTGTTTTCTGATTTGATACATACAGTTAGTGACCTTTGAACCTGCACGATAAAAGCGCTTTTGACTATATCATTGTTTAGCTACTATTAGGTAAAATGTAATGCATTTTTATTTGTATGAACATATTTTTGAAGAATATAAATTACAGTTTTTCCTCGATTGTGAACTAGCATTTTCCTACGATTACAGCTTGCTATTTTTTTGAATGGATAATCTAATATTAAAAAAAAAA